>MU184551.1:88114-120770 GCA_016904865.1 Pissodes strobi
AAAAAAAATGTCAGCATCAGTTTAATAAAGACAAATTAGCCTTTTAGAGCAAATGTCAACGATTTTTTTTTATTGCAAGTTAGGACACTCCAAAACTTATAGCTTCTCAAAAATCGTAATTTCGTAACACTCACTTCAATTTTGGATCAGTTTGCTCCAGTAGTTTGAGAATAAGAAGCAGGTTATTAAAATTATTTATCTGAAAAAAAACAAAAAATCTAATTATTATTCATTAACGTGGTAACATCCCAAAATAGGTCGAATTTATAATACCAATTCATGGAAGGTTTTCAAAAAAAAAGAAATTTTTTTTGAGGTTCACGAGACTCTCGGCGAGACCGAGGCCAAGACCGAGACCACATAATGTCTAGTCTCCGCGAGACTGATACGAAACTCGAAGACTCAAGACCTTGCGAGACCGTGACCGAGACCGAGATCTCAATAGTCTCGTCTCGTCTCGGTGAAACCGAAGCACTAAGCTTAAGTTACATCAAGTTAATCAATCATTACTCTTCTTAGATAATGGCGATACTCTAGGAAGGATAATAATAAATAAAAAAACTAAGATCCATTCCAAATCATCATTGAAGGCAATATAACTGACGTCAGTCAAAAGGTGTAAATAACGCACATGATTTTTAATATCCGATGTTACTTCAAACAATCTCGGCAATGTTTACTTTTCGGATGTTATATAATCACAAACAGTCGACAATCATTCTAAACCAGGCCGTACTAATTATTGTTATTAATTTCAATAGTAACAAGTCCAAGAACAAGGTCAAAGCAAGACAAATACCAAAACAGCTGGGAAATTCAAACTGCTATCACAAGGACAAGGCATGGTGTCGCACATTACAAAAAGTAAATATTGAGGAAAATCCAAAAGTCGACGTAGAAACTGCTGACGACAAATATAATGGTTAAAGTATCAAAATGCATTTGTATACATATTTTAGCATAAGTTGTATTGCAATTCAAATATTATGACTAGGATCTCTATTATGGATAATATAAAGTATAGTTTATCAGATGATAAGAAGTGAATAAGAGACGTTATTATTATTATTAAAATTCGTCATCAGAAATAGTTCTCAATTGTTTAGTACCAATATGTGTTTTAATAATATTTACAACAATGTTCGATTTCGATTTTACGTACACAGTGGACCAACTAAATTATAACATAATACTTGCATATTTGTTACATGTAATGGAGCACTATTCAATGTCGGCCTACAACTCAGTCAGATGGAGTCCTGATACACACAGCAGCCAGCAGGAGACCGGCAAAGGTTCTGAATTGAGTAAGGACGTAGATTGAGACCTATTGGCTGGAATCCAGGACCTAACTAAGCTATAGGCCAGAACAAAGTTTAAAGTGCTCAAATATACTTAAATTTAATTATGTATGACTATTCGAATATTGAGGACTACTCGTTAATATTTAAGAAGGTTCCTCTCTTTAAGACATACTCATCATAAATGAGTTTTTGGTCGTCTCTACGATAACAGAGTTTTTTTAACAGTCGCTAACATATCTTTATTTATTAGCGAGATTCTTTTCATTTTGAGCTTTTTAACCGTAAAAGATGTTTCGCTGGGGACCAATGCAAGAAGGAGGGGGCATGTGTAAACTAGAAATCTTATTCACGAAAAAAGAACACTCAGTCTAAAGTTTGAACTTGATACTTGATCTTGAAAGATAATTATTATGCTTATTATCTAAACATGTTTTAAAAACAATCAGTAAACTTTCAACAAACTTTAGTAAAAAAGAACGTCCAAATCGAGTAAACGACAACTTGGTTATCTGGTTAGTAGTACCTCAACGGCAAACGCTTTCTGGTAACAGGTTCAAACCTACCTAAAGTTACGTCAGTGAAAAAGTAAAAAGTGAACCTAAATTAAAGTGAAACTAAATTAAGCATACCGATAGAAATTAAACGAATTAACTCTCTTAAAAAACTAACATAAACTAAAGATACTTTCGAGGGAACCTCAAGTTGTTTCAAGGGAACCAAATAAGTCGAGTCCGGTCAGTCCTCAACGAATGGTCATGCGTTTTACGCTATTCTGGTAAATTATATTCAAACATGGTTATCAACATAAGTGCATACCTTCATGTATACTAAACTTGGGCATCAATATACGTACAGTTTGTTTCGAAGCTAGCGAGTCGTTATTCTATACATCACCATCTAAGCTACGCAACCTGAAATAGCCAAGAGGATCGCCGCCAGCAAATATACTCTGCCACACGTAATGAGAAGCGCCAAAATCCTCTTTGACAATATATATCGACTATTGTTATTCCCATAAAATGATTTTCCTTGAAACTGGAAATATTTATGCAATTTATATACTCGATTGAAGCGTATTTTCTGTCAGCTAAAAATGTAGGAATTCTTCTTCTTAATAACAGATTTTTTAAACTTTTCCGAATAGTTTCAAAGCTGTTACATACGTGGCTGCTAATGTAAAAAGTATGAAAATTTATGTTGCGAAAAGGCATTTTTCATCAAGCAAAAATACAACCGGTGTCACTTTCAGAAAGTTATTTCCTCTTTAAGCCTTATCCTCATCTTTCAATAGAGATAAACGATAATAGGGACCATTAGATATAATATTATATACAATGTCGTTTAGATAAAGATGTCATAAAATCTGAAGTGAGAGAATGGAACTATAATAAAGCCTTATCTGTATCAATATACGTTTTGTTTTTTTTTACTTGAGTAGAAGATGCCACGCTCCGTATTAGCTTCTAATTTTTATCTCAGATAAGGAGAAACTGATAGTGAATAAAGTTAAAGTTAAAGAAACGTAGGCCGGAACCAGCTGTCTTCTAAATGTGCAAATTAGGCCCTAGCCCAAATGCCGGTGAGTTGGAAAGGGTCTTTAGACGGCACATGTCATAAAATCCCCAAGTTGTAATTTAGAACTCGTGTTGGCTTAGGCTTCGCCACAAAAAATACCAATAATAAAGTCAGATGTTAAACCAAATAAAATCAAGAAAAGATCACAATGATACAGCACAATTAGTTCAAATGAATTATACACATACTAATTGCTTTTCTTCTAGAACACTAATAATCATCATCATCATCATCATCATACAGGCCCTCGCGTCCACTGTCGTACATAGGCCTCCTCAAGGCTTTTCCACGTTTCCATGTCCTGGGCAGCCGCAGTCCAATTTGTGACAATTCTGTTCAAATCGGCACTCCATCGGGTGGGAGGTCGACCTCTGCTGCGTTTGTCTGCTCTCGGTCTCCATTCGAGTATCTTCTTTGTCCAGCGGTCTCCGCTCATTCTTGCTATGTGTCAGGCCCATTTCCATTTTGATCTTAGTATATGCTCCACAACATCCTTTACCTGCGTTCTTCTCCGTATATCTTCGTTTCTGACACGATCTCTAAGGTTAAGACCAAGCATCGACCTCTCCATTCTTCTCTGAGTTACTTGTAATTTTCTTATAGATGTTTTAGTAAGTGTTAGGGTCTCTGCGCCAATGATACAACTGGTATTATACACTGATCGAAAGCTTTCCTTTTCAGACTTATCGAAATATTTTCTTTGAACACATCTCTCATTTTCCCGTATGCCGCCCAGCCTAAGGTGATTCTTCTAGACAACTCGCATTTCTGGTTATTCCTGTCAATTCTTATCTCGTGGCCCAGGTAAACGTATTTGTCCACTATTTCGACGCACAAATTTCCAATCCTTATAGGTTCGCTAGGCACCATGTTTGTCATCATTTTGGTCTTTGTAAAGTTTATATGTAATCCTATCTCTTGTGCTATATTTTGTAGGACTTGTATAGGAGATCTTTGATTTATCCGAGGTTGTCGGCCAGGAGAACAATATCGTCCGCAAAGCGAAGGTGGTGAAGTCTTTCTCCGTCAATGATGGCACCCTTATGCTCCCAGTTCAGTTTTTTAAATGCATGCTCGAGAACTATAACAATAAACAATTTCGGGGATAGTATATCGCCCTGCCTTTTATTTTTATTTTGTTGGTGGTGGAGTGAAGATGTGCTGTTGTTGCATTTGTGTAGATATTTTTAATGATATCACAGTATTTGTGATCAATTCTGCACTCCTGTAATGCCGCAAGAATTGCTGGAATTTCTACGGTATAGAAAGCCTTACAGAAATCGATAAGTATCAGAGCTAATGGTCGGTTATACTCGATTGTTTTCTCTATTAAGGTTTTCAGACACTGAAGGTGGTCATTTGTGCCATATCCGTAGCGAAAGCCAGCCTGTTCCCGAGATTGGTAAAAATCTAGTTTAGTTTCCAACCTATTTGCAAGGATTTGGGTATAGAATTTATACAGGTGGTTAAGGAGGCTAATAGGCCTATAATTCTCGAGATCCGTTTTATCGCATTTTTTGTGTATAAGAATCATTATTGAGTTGTTCCATTCATCTGGGATGTTTTGACTGTGGAGGCAAAAATTAAAAAGCCTTTGGATGCTTTGTATTAGTATCTTTCCACCTATCTTTGTCATGTCTGCTGTTATACCCTCTTCTCCTAGGGCTTTGTTGTTTTTAAAGTGCCTCATATATTCCCTCTATAGTGATGTCGGGAATGTCTTCTGACCCCTGGTTCAAAGCTTTTCTTCTTTCGTATGCTGTTGCATCTAGGATGGACTTGTTGGTGTAGAGGGTTTGATAGAATTTCTCCACTAGTTTCAATAGTTCTTCCCTATTGTTTATTGTTATGCCAGTTTCATTTTTCAGTTTAAGAATCTCCTTTTTTCCATTTGAAAATTTCCTCCTCATTATTTTCATGCTGTTATTTTCCTCAATTGTCTGTATTATTTTCTCGTTCTTATACCTCCTTATATCTCTCTTTATGGATTTAGAGATATCATTATTTATTTCGCTAATAATATATTCGTTTGTATTTTTGTCGCTCTTCAGTGCTCTCCTCCCTTCCATTTTTGCTTTTGTCTCTGCACTGATTTTTTGTTTCCAGTTTTTGGGCAGAACTCATTTTTTTGCTTCCGTTGTCGTGTAATTATGCTGTTCAGATCATTGATGTCGTTCGTCGCTTGTTTGTTTCTCAGGGTCGTACAAATATAATTTTCAAATTTTGTTCCATCTGTGGGGGGGTTCCAAGCTGTCTTTTTTCTGTTTTTCATCATTTTACATATTTCCCTGTCGATGCGTATTTCAATAGTTGCTCTTACCATTCGATGGTTGCTGGCGGCTTCAAATCTATTCAGTAGGTACTTCAACATCTTTAAATATATATCTCTTGTCTGTTAACAGATCTCATTGTGAGTCTTCCCGTCTGCGCTTTTCCATATCCATCTTCTAGGAGGTTTTTTTTATAAAAGAATCTATTCATATTGGATAAGTAGTTCTCCAGCAGGAAGTTTAGTAGCGTGTCCCTCCGATCATTTCTGACGGGGCTGCCAAATTTATCAAGGGCCGTTTCTTGGGGTTCTGATTTTATTTCAATTTTCGCATTGAAATCACCACTAATAATTGTGAAATGACTGTGGTTCTATGCCATGGCTTTAGATATGTTGTCGTGAAATATTTCAACTTCTTCATCGGTGTGGTCTTTTGTGGGCGCATAGACTTGGATCGATCGATTCGTTTTCCTCACCTTTATGTTAGAAGATGTGTCCCGACTTGTGAGTTTCAAGATTTTCATCTCGCCTTCTTGTCTCACTGACACCCACAATGTTCCATTTGATGTTGTTTAACTCGTTCTCCATCTAGGTAAACTTTTCCTCTGATAGTAAGGTTCTGGCATTGAATGTTGCAACCCTAAGTACTGTCCGTTTCTTAAGTGGTGCGTGGGGGCGGACCGGTTATCCGGTACGGGATTCGGACATGTAGTCCTACCCGCCTGGAGATCTTTTACAAAATTCGTCCTTTCCATTTCTATTTCTTGAAGGTTTTTTAGCCAAATACTCCTACCACGCAGGCCAGCGCGGGTTGATAAAGGGTATATCATAAGAACTTCACTTTCTCAGCCTCGCTGAGATAAAAGATAATAATTGAAAGAAATAGGCAGATGACCAGAAAGATAGATGATTGGATGGTTTGTTACGTTACAACATGTTAGAAACCAATGACTTTCCCCTGAGTAATGTCTGCATATCAATAACAATTTTTGAAAATTTACTTATATTATCAAAAGTTGAAGTAAGAAAACCAACTCGACAGAACTATCTTAAAACGTTGGCTAATTGATTTACAAAATACAGTATTTGTTATAATAATCTAGAGAAAAATATTGTCTGATTAAAAGGAAACGAAAAGCTAAGTTGGTCAATCGTGGTTAAGTAAAATAAATCGTTTGTTTAGCAAAGACTATGGTCACTAAGGATTACCTGTGTCAGAACAAGTATAGTAAATGAAAGCAAACGGTAAATAAATGGTTCCTAAGCTACACAAAACATGATCACATTTCGTCCGCACTTCTTGAGTCCACTAAGATGCATAGATCTAAGGCTTATTTCACCTATAAAAATATATCATAGTAATTGAATAAATTAGCCACTGCAATTACCAATAATTGTAATAACCCCGTACAGAAAATATAACGTGTACAGCGAAATTTAATGTAATGCGTATTTAATATATAAGCATTATTGAATACCATAAGGAAATCTAAAAATTTGAAGAATAATAAATCGGCTGATATGGAGAAAGTTACATGCATGTTGCATGTAACTTTCTCCATATCAGCATTCTTAAAATTTTTAGCTTTACTTATGGTATTCGATAATGCTTATATATGCTATAATGATATGATAATGCATAAGAAGTTATTTCATTTATATGGAAAAGAATCATATTCCATCCTATCGGTAATTCAATTCCAATCACACGAGTTTTATTACTCTAATATTTATTATTTCTGCCAGCATATTCTAGTTACAATGAGCTAAAGCAACTGTGAAATTAAAATTAGTACGTCTTAAAACGTTACTAAATTAGCTAATTATAATAATACCAAAAGAAAACTTTAAACTCGTTGTAAGTTAATTGAAGGTAATATACGATAAGGTAAGATAAGAAAAACCATTCCGCTCTAAGCTAAGCTGTGCTGCAGATTCGATCTTGGTATATTTTCGAAACTGGGACTGCACGTAGGCAGTATAAACCATCATAGGGCTAATTCTAAAGTTATTTTGAAAATAAAACAAAAGCCTTTAGCATTATATGAATGTTTTAATGTAATTTATTTAACTTGAATAAAACTTAAGCTCGTAAATATACAAATATATACAAATCAAGTGTCTAATTCGGACGGTGTAGAGTATAACCATTTTAGGTCAGTGTTAGGAATCAACCTCAACCACTCTCATAATAATAATACTTACAAAAGCATACTTTAATAAACATAAACCTACAAGCTAATCATAATGAAGTGATGAAGCCAGGTAAAGTAATTTTGAAGCACTGTTCTTACATTAATTTAACTTCATATAATGGCCATTTGGGCATATCTAAGCTTCTTGTAGTTCTACAATTACGAAATGAATTCCTAAAATCTATAGCATCTGCAACACGTTTTTCTGATCGAACCCAAAATATAAGCAAAGATTTTTTTCCCCCAATTAATTAAAAAAAATGAACCTAGCCCCGGAGAGACGTGTTACAAAACCCGGCCCCTGTCGTGGGCTCGTTTCAGCGCCACCCGTTCTAGCTAGCTAAACGGAAAAAGCTCTGCTGGTGTTGTACAGGATGGCTAGGTCAGCTCGCAAAATTAACCGGTACTCAGTTCTTAATTTCAAACTATCAAGAAAACGAGAATAATGGCGCGATTATAATCAACTAACTTACCCTATCAAGAAAACACAATCTAAAAATTTAAGGAACAATATATGTGCTACTAAGTTCTTTCTTTTTTTTGAAAACACAGCAACAATCTATCAGGAGAAAAAGGTTAAATTAAAATGTGGTTAATTAAAGACAAAAGAATGTTAAATGACTGTTAAAGTAATTGATAAAATAAACAGAGTACAATATGAAGATTGTACAGAGACCAATTCAGTTGGAAATACTCGGTTCTATATGCCTTACCACTAAATGTACTAAATATTACTTATCAAAGTGATCACTTGACGTTAACTAAGCTCATTACAACTAGGTATGCGTGCGCTAATAGCTGCATTGATTTTGAGTGTAGCAATGATAATATGCCGCAAGGAGCGGACACAATAATTAGATTAAAAAAAACTTGATAAGTTAATAAAAGAACCAATCTAGAATAAAACTATTGAAAGCATGGCGATCGCTTGATTCATAAATGAAATTATCCAGCCAGCGCTTGACTTTTATAAAAATGAGAAAGAAATTCAAAGCAATCAGATTAACTGGTCCGATAAACCAGTGAATAAATGTAAATAAAGTTAATGAGGTACCTTAGAACTCGGCCTTCAATGTTTGATTTATATGAATAAAAGACAACGAAGAGTGGTTATACTAAATGGATAAACATAAGAAATAATGAGACATAAAGCTTCTAGTAGAATACCCAGATTCAGTCGTCGAACTCTGGTGGAGGTGCCGGGCACTTATAGATTCCTCGGGAATTAGCTCTATAGGGCCCCGATGGAAGATCTAGCCGAGGTGTCTCGATAGCTTTGGGTCGAGACAAGTGCTGCTGGTAAAGCCTGTTTCCAACTTACTGGAACCGGGTGACTCTAGCGGCAGGTAAATGTCGTGGCCTCCGAGACAGAGGCTGTACCCTCCGGAAAAAGTTGTGGCCCTTCAATCAAAATTCTGGCCCTCCAGAAAGACCCTGAAATAATCCAGTGCGCATTAAACGAAGCCCCCTTACTTTAATGAAAATCATAGATGCATAAATACATCTTCTTTATAAAACAAATTTCCCTAGACAAAAAACCCATGGACTTGCAATGCCCATCAGCAAATAAAAGAGATATTAAGGTTCAGACAACTTGAATATAAAAAGATAGGTATGAATCACTCCTAAAAGAAAATATAAACTTCCCCATATGATCAAAATTAAAGTTGCATTAAAATAAAAATTCGGATTAGATAAAATGGAGTAGCTAAGATAACATGTGAGAAAAGCAAATGACGGTATTTGCACAAAAAAAGGTAACACAGATAAGCAATTAAATCATTAATTTAGGCAAAACGATAGCAATAATTGCCTCAATTTGTGCGTGAGGGAAAACTATGAGAGATTCGACGGTCTCGGTCTTGTATGACGAACGTGGGAAGCCTCTATAAATAATGGAAAAAAACCATTAGCATCATGGCGTTGACGCTCTTCACAGGCAATAGGAAAAGAAATCCAGAGAAAATGCTTACCAAATATAGCAGAATCTATATCCCGACTAATCGGTCGTGTTAAAATACAAACAGAAAATCAACACATCAAATCCCCAAAGAAAGGGTAGAATTGAATCACAATAAAATGTTGAGTCTCTACGACTGTATTTTAAGAAAGCTTCTCTCCTCGCCAAACGATCGAACTTGAAAGGACTCTCGACCTTTTTCGTCAATTTGCCTTGGCTTATTTCCGATTAAGAAGTAGGGATGGACTGAAACAAGCCGAGCGATTTCGATACGGTGAATAATTCCAAGACAATAAACGACTCAACTCTCGTTTATTATGATGATAAATGACGGCGGAAGCCACGAATAGTGAGCTAAAATTGCATTTTTCAAGAAATGCTAGGAAATACTCTTACAGGAAGGATAAAGCTTCAAAAATGTAAATCGAGAACGACAAACACGCGATGGATAGCCCACCCCTATTATTTGGCCCAAACCTCACAAAAACTAGTCTGCCGTATAAAGCGATTAAGGTATTCAAAGCAGAGCAGAGTAGCAGAGATCTAAAAACGATCTAATGATCTTCAGAAATGGAAGCCGGTAATTGGGTGCTCCGCAACCCAGGGGTTCCCAAAAGGTAATAAAATATCCAAACTGAAATTAAAGTATGGATCGACGAATTTCATGCAGCGTATTTAAAGGTTTTATTAACGGAATTCCTAAAATAAAATATATAAATCGGTTGGCTGGCGGTTCCACGATAAGGTAAGATCAAGCAAGCCAAGCTATAATTTATGCATCGCTTCTCAACTAAAAAAAATAGTCACAAAATGTTATGAAAGCTAATACAAATATATCGTTAACCTATACTTAAAATATGGTTAATTTTACATTAAGAAAAGCGGCAATTTCAAGCGAATTATTAAATTCAGAATTAATAAACCGATGAGTGTAAAATACAGCATAATTTTTTTTGTGCGGCATATAAATGAAATTTTTAAATTGGCAAAATCGAACTGTTACAACTCCCCCTCTCTTTCAAATGGAGGGAAACTTAGAGGAAGTGAACCGACGATAATAAATTAATTGAGGCAGGTAATCTAAAGCACTTGTGTGACGTACGGATGTACCCTACAGCTAACCTATAGCACCCTTAGCACAAACTACAGGTACCTCATAAAATTTGATAAGCCAAAACATTACTCACAACCAGCTAATTTAAATGTCACCGATTTCCCAATTAAATTAGTACATTAAGCCTTTTTTAAAAAAAAAAACAAGACTAATAAGAAAATTAAGTAATTAATATATATAATAACATAACTGGAACAATATGACAAAGCCATGACATAAACAAATTGTTGGTTTTTCCCCAAGGAATTTACTCGTGTCAAAATGACCACCAATAGATTGAACCATTAAATTTTAAATAATAAAAATCAATAAAAATTAAATTAAAATAAGTAAAGATAGATAGACAAACAATCAGGAAAATAGTAAAATAGGCAAAGTTAAGTAATAAGAAAATTAAAGACAAAAGGTAAGGTAATCAAGAAAGGTCGTGAAATCGACAAAGCTAAGTAATAAAGTAATTAAAGAAAATTAAAGACAAGGTAAGTTACTTACAATTACAAGTAACTGAGAAGGATAACGGTGAATGCAAAACAGCTTTCTCAAGGCTGCTCTAGCGAACAACAGTAGTAAGCGACGGAAGGTCAGCGTTACTACAGCACTCTGTGAGCTTTTACCACAACCAGTATCTCTTTGCAGAAGAAATTCTTTACCAATTTGATGTAGGCAACCATCAAGTTTCGCGCCAAGCCAGTAACCCACAACAAACCGATCGCCCCAACTGCAGAGCAAGCAAAATCAAGACAAGTCCAGGTAATATCCCAAATAAATGGTAATGTAACCGATAAGTCACAAAGTTCTAGACCGAAAAGTGATTAATACTCTGAGCAGTAAATCCAGATACATCTGAAGTAACACGAGTTACATTGCTCAAGTATAAAAAAACTCAAAGGTAATGGTCTAAGCAGGAAAAGCCAGCATAACTGAATAACCCTATGGTTAATCTACTTAGGCCCTAAAAAAAATCATAGGCAAAAGAAAAATAAGTAAATCAACGAAAAGCAATCATAAAATCAGACAATAAAGTTAAGGTAACGAAATAAAGTCAAAAATAGATAATCAATCAAATCAAATAGGTAACAAGGTAAATAAATCAACTAATAAAAGTAAACACTAAAATCGAACAATAGAATCAAAATCAAGGTAACGAAATAAATGCAAGAATATATAGCTAATCAAATCTCATACCCACGGTATATCAGTTTTCAGCTACCCACAAAAAAAATCAATATCAGACACAATAGTCACAATTCGGTGTCAAATTGGAGAGGTTGTCATAATCAGAAGAATAGTCATATTCGGGGAAGTCATAGCCAGGTGTGTCAAATCCGAGATATTCGTCAAATCCGGGAAAATGGTCACAATTAGGAAAACAGTCAATTTCGAGAAATTTGTCACAATCGAGTAAGGTCACAATTCAGGGTAATTTCCAAGCAAAATGCATGCAGATAAGAATTAATTTTTAAGAAAGCTTATGAACTCATAGGAAAAATTCAACAGAACAAGGTGGATATAAAGAATTGACAGAAAGAAAATTTAATATCACAAATAAATCAAGCCAAATACAGAATAATAAAAATAACCATTAACTAAGAAAATTTAGATTCACGAGATGGACATACAAATTGCTAATTAATTTGGTTTTAATCAGTTAGATGGACCATCAGAACGGGAATCGATATACACCGGTTTCAAGTCTTGAACATGGCCAAACACCCTTGCTATTACCGTGTTCATCCTGGAGTTCGTACGTCCACGTACCGGTTTTCTTTTTGATCTTAAATGGACCTAGGAACTCAGGAGCCAATTTTGAGCTAAAATAGTTGGCATCGTTAGAGAGCACTTTATTTTTACGCCTTGACCAGAAACAAAATTGACCAGAAACAAAATTGACCGGACGCCTTCGAAGATTGTATTGGTGTCGATTTCTTGACTGTGCCGACCCAATTTTCTTATGAATTTTCTCAAAGAGCTGTTTAAAAGTTTCCATTCGTTTTCGAATGTAATATTGACTGCCCGTCTCGACCGATGGCATTCCCTCGGTATAATCTTGCCCAAGAAGTTTATGTTCCCGCCCAAAGTTCACTAGATAGGGAGTATAACCAATAGTTTCGTGAAGTGATGTTCGAATAGCACAACCAATAGATGGAAGATTATCTTCCCAAGTTCGATGATCGTTTTGGTTGACATAAGATCGCAACATGCTTTTGACGACTCTATTGACACGTTCGGTATGATCAGCACGAGGATAATAAGATGCAGTATAGAAAATTTTGACCTTATACTTGTCACAAAGAGATTGGAATTCTTTGGATTTCATCTGAGTACCATTATCACAAGTTAGATACTGAGGAGCCCCATAAACCAAGAAAATGCCTTGTTATATATGTTTGACTAAAGTTTTCGCGGTAGCAGAACGACAAGGAAAGAGAACAACATATTTACTAAAGTAGGCGGTAACTACCAAGATGTGAGTATTGCCCTGTTTTGAACGAGGTAATGGTCCTACAAAATCTAGACTGATGGACTGCCAAGATTCCCGAATATCAGGTCGATTACCCATTAAACCTGCTGGTGCTTTTTCCTCCACCTTATTTTGAGCACAACCTGAAGTTGGAAGATCAAGACAGCGAACCAGGATTTCTTTTCGATTATCTTTTGGCAAAACTATTTTCCAAGAACTGAACTGATCAAGGAAAGTGGGACTTGTGGTCTTAACAAATTTAAAAAGATTACCATTTTCAACACTCCAACAAGGAAATTTATCTGGTAGTTCTTCCAGCTTTTTCAACATATCGACATACCACTTATCAGAAGTGTTGGAGTAAGAAGGTAACGAATCCTGTACGGCTGCGATATCTTCTGTCAAAACTGGTACGGACCCAGCTAGAAAATCTGGCACTATATGCTCTTTGCCTTCTCGATGGATTAGTTGAAAATCATAAGGTTGTAAACGAAGTGCCCAACGACCTAGTCGATCCTGCGGATCCTTTAAATTATGTAACCACAATAGTGAATGATGGTCTGTGATTACCTTGAAATGAACTCCCTCCAAATATTGCCTAAGTTTTTCCACACTCCAAATCACTGCAAGACACTCCTTTTCCGTGACTGTCAACTTCATTTCCTGCCTAGTAAGGGAACGTGAGAGATAGGCAATTACCTTTTCCCCATCATCGAATTGCTGGGTTAGAACAGCGCCTAAGCCATAAGGCGAAGCGTCAGTTTGAAGAGTAAACATGCGGTTAAAATCAGGATAGGACAAGACTGGAGCGGTAACAAGAGCTTCTTTAATTGATTTAAAAGATTCCTGACAATCTGCAGTCCATTCCCATTTTATGTTCTTTTTGGTAAGCCGAGTGATAGGGGCAATAACAGAAGAAAAGTTAGGAACAAAGCGTCTGTACCAGGCAGCGGTTCCAATAAAACGTCGGATCTCAGTCACATTCTTTGGGGGTGAGGTATTGATAATAGCTTGCACTTTTTCTGGATCGGGCCTTAATCCTTTAGAATCCACAACATAACCAAGATATTTTAGTTGGGGTTTGCAGAAGTGACACTTCTCTTGAGAAACCTTTAGTCAGGCTTCTTCTAAACGGTCAAACACAAGACCTAATATCCTCAAATGGTCTGAAAAAGTCTTGGAAATAATAATGATGCCATCTAAATAAACGATGACGTTGTTTTCCAAGTCAACACCTAAGACACGATCAATAATCCGTTGCCAGGTAGCAGGCGCATTGGTTAAACCGAAGGGCATGCGAAGAAAATGGAAGAGGTTTCGACCTGGAATAGTGAATGCTGTGTTCTCACGAGAAGACTCATCAAAAGGTATCTGCCAGAATTCTGATTTTATATCAATGGAGCTGATATAACTTGCGTCACGGAGATGGTCTAAAATGGCTGAAATATAGGGAATGGAAAAGCTGTCCTTTTTAGTAATGAAATTAACGTTTCTAAAATCGATACAAAAGCGATAGTCATTGTCTTTCTTATGGACCAAACATACAGGACTAGACCAAAGACTTTTCGATAGTTCTATTACACCTAGCCTTAACATTTCATCTATTTCCTTATCGATAATCGCCTGCTTGAACGGAGAGACAGGGTAACGCTGTTTAATATGTCTTGAGCCCGGTTTTAATTCGATTACATGCTCAGCTACTTTATAGTAACCAAGATCAGTACTCATTAAAGAAAACTTCTCCTTTACCAGCGAATCAAGTGCGGATCTTTTACAAACAGACAAAGAATCACCATCCACAATACTACAAATTTCAGGAAATTTATCTGAAAAATGCCAAGCATTCTGTCTCAGATCAGGTACAATGTCCATGGTTTTCCAAAAATCGATACCTAAAATAAATCTATGAGCCAACTCTGGAAGTACTAGAATGTCTATTATGCGTGTCCTATCTAACAAGGTTACAGGTGTCTGAAAATAACCTATACTTGAACAAGTCTGGCCATTAGCAACAGTACATGTGGTCTGATTTTTAATAAGTTTTAAACCTAATCCCTGCAAAATTTCTAAACCAGGTTGATCAACAATAGTCCGAGTAGCTCCGGAATCTAGTAAGCCTAAAACAGAAATCTCCAAATATGGGCGCTCATCGCCGTGTGCATGTGCAATAATAAAGTCCAAGAAAATTTTGGAGATCTTTTAAGGTTGTTAAAATATATTCGATTTCGCTGTCAAATTTAAGCTTATATGGTGGATAATTTAGAGATTTGCCTTTCTTTTCTAATTGTAAAACTGGACGTAAAGCTGCTCTTAACTGTTCAACAGTTTTTGAATCATCAGCTGGTAAACCACGAATACTAAGTTCATAGACAAGCATCTCTTTCCTAAGATAATTAACTATCATATTATAATCCATCTTTACTCACTCAATAAAATAACAAAGTTATAAACGAATAAAGAAAATTGGTATGTAAATATAAATCAAAATCAGAAAAATAAAGTAGCTGTCCTCTTCGGAGAGCTCAATATGTAAGTTAATGCGCAATATTAGAAATATCAACAAAAAAAAATCGCCCAGTAATCAACTGAATAATAACAATGATATATGTAATGCTAGATAAATATTAAATCACTAGTTATCAAAATAATATGCAACAATAATACACAATGCTACCAATCAATGAAAATCACCTGGTAAATAAATCATAAATTTAATAAGGCATACAGGACATAAATTAGAACAAATTTGCAATTTTGTCAAGAAAAGGTCTCTCAAAAAAAGATTATTTCACACTTCTTGAATCCACTAGTATGTCTAATGTTGATATTTACATTTTGACTAAAAATATATTTGATGCACTATTTATCCTCGGCAATTCATTATTCTAACTACTATTTTAATTAACCACATAAACAGTGTAAACCAAATACTAAAGCGGCGCGTATATTATCTATTAAGCATAATTATTATGTGCTTAAATTACATCCAAGCCAAATACCAAGATCGTGTAGGTGTAGCATGGCAAATAAATCCTTAAAATTTTGATTATCAACCGAGAGGAGCAAAAAATTAATAATAAATTCGCCCCCGGAACAGAACGAGTTTCCAGATTTCGCTTTGATAAAAAAAACTCGTCCTAAATCTCATTAAAGAACGGAAGCTTAAAATATTAATTATAGGATATTGAACTCTGGCAATGAATGGAAAACGACCGTAAGGATAATCAATCTTACCCAATTAAGGGGTTATTAGCTGTTAAATTAGAGGATGTTTTTTATACCGAGCTCAATTAATTTTAAATAAATTAATGCGGTCTGGATTGAAAAGGAATGGCAGGACAGTTTATTTCAGAAGGTGGTCCCTCAGGCACTGAAAGTGCCTTTAATAAAATATTTCAAAAGAACAGATTTCCTTTTGTGCTCTAACTAGCAACAGCTCTATATATGAGGAAACAGGGCCCTCACAAAGGTTATCGACGCCCTCGTGCTCTGGAAATATTTCCAATGTAGTATATAAAGAATCAGAACTTTAAGTCGTTAGCTGTTACATATATTTTTGTCAATCCAATTAGGCAAACTAGTGATTTAATCAGCTGGTTCTTCAATATTCCTTCACTTTAATGCCCCTTGAAAAACGTGAAGAGGGTCACACCTGTGCTTGCCTTAAACAAGAGTAAATATTTAGTATTAGGCGGGGTTCAGGAGCTTGAACTCTATGACTTCCACATAATGGGCAAACATCGTTCTTTTTTAACCATTTTGTTAAGCAGTCTAAACAATTTTTTTGTGCAAATTTGTTCTTGTTACAGTGGATTGAAACAAATAGAACATTCTTCTTTCAACAGCACTGCACTTTTATTTTACTTTTTTGTACTATTTCTAAACTAAAATTTTCTGACTGCTCCCCTTTGAGTACTCGATTTCTTAACTTGAGTTCTTCTATAGAACACTAAACTTTAAATTGAAGAAATAGATACAGAGCTGCTAGTGTTATTAACCTTCCTTCCTTAACATGCGGTCTATGAGAGCGACAAGAAATAATATATCTGGTTAATTTCGGAACGCAGTCATCAAAAAATTCGGGCGGCAGAGTAGCTTCCTAACTTGACATTTGGCCTCAGTGCATAGCGGGCGGTCATCAAGAGCGGAAGTGGCTTACGCGTAATTGGGGTATTCGGTGTGTGAGACCGGCGTTAAGGAAATTGTAGAAAAATATTCGATGCATGAAACCGGCGTTAAGGGATTCGTTGCTACCTTAAGGTGATATAATATATCATACCCATTATTATTCTCGGTTGCTAATATTACTTTATATCTATTTAGACAACCAAAATGAGTTACGAAAAAGAGCAGGCGGAGTTGCAAAGACTCTTGGATGAGCTTGAAGGAGACAATCCCCCAAATATCGATGCAATGTCTGATAGCAGTTTGGAAGAAGGCAAAGTCGAGACACAAGATGAGAATACAGACAGCGAGCAAGAAGTTGAAGCCGTGAAAATACCCCTACGCGTACCATCCTTTGTTACCAAAAATGGTGTTACATGGGAGAAACATCCAGGTAATAAAAAAGTAAGAACGCATGCAGAAAATAATATCAAGCATTTACCTGGTGTAAAACCTGCTGCTCTCCATTTGTCTAATCCATCGCAATTATGGGGGTGCTTTTTCTCCGATGAAGTATTGCAAGATATTGTTGAAAATACCAATATTTATATAGGAATGAAAAAGTATAGTTCTGAAAATAGAACTGCAAGACCAACAGATCTTCTGGAGATAAAAGCATTTATAGGTCGTTTGTATATAGCTGGGTGTAAAAAAAATAATGCCTTAAATGCAGCAGAACTTTTTAGAACGAATGGCACCTCCTTAGAGATATATCGCTTAACGATGTCGTTAGCAAGGTTTCAATTTTTATCGGCTCACCTTCGATTTGACGATAAAAGAAGCAGAGAAGAATGCCAAAAAATTGACAAATTGGCAGCAATTAGGAGTTTGTTTACAAAAGTTAACGAAAATTGGCCAAAATATTTTTCCTTATCGGAATTTGACACAGTAGATGAGATGTTGCCAGGTTTCAGAGGAAAATGTTATTCATTCAGGGTTTACATGCCTAGCAAGCCCAATCGATATGGGATCAAGATATATGCGCTGGTAGATGCGAAGATGTTTTACTGTGCAAATCTTGAAGTATACATAGGAAAACAACATCCAGTTACATCTTTATTACCACGGATCTGCCTACCAATTTCGGGTACTAACAGAAATGTCACAATGGACAATTTTTTTACCAGTCTACAGTTATCTGAACTTCTACGAAATGAGCACAGACTGACCATTATTGCAACGATGCGTAAAAATAGACCGGATATCCCCACACAGTTCAATATAAAGCGACCAGAAAAATCCGCAATGTTTGCATTTAGAAAAAAAACTACTCTTGTATCGTATATCCCTAAACCACGTAAGAACGTCATCCTTTTATCCACAATGCATTATGATGACGAAATAAACGAAATAACAGGTAAACCATCTGTTATTATGGATTATAATGCCACAAAATCTGGAGTCGATATTTTGGATAAAATGTGTGAAGCCTACAATTGTGCTCGAGGCACTTGTAGGTGGCCCATGGTAATATTTTATACCCTCCTAAATATTGCCGGTATCAACAGTTACATAATACATAAAAACAATACGAATGCACCTAAAACGCGAACAATTGGGGATGGAGCTTGTAGATGGACATATTCGAAGGAAAATATTCCAAGGACGATACGGACAAGATTCATGGAAATCTGCTCTATAGACATTCCACATAACGCCCCTGTGGCCCCTCATGGACGCTGTTATTGGTGTGGTTCAAAAAAAATAGAAAAACTAAGTATTCATGTAAAAAACGTCTTAGATTTATGTGTTTGGAACACTTACAGGGGATTTGTCAAGATTGTTCTCAAAACCCTCACTGAATCTCGACAGATTTCTTACTTGGATTTACGTTTAGTTTAAAATTCTTTGTTTTTTTTTTTTTACTTTAAAATACCTTGTTTTCGTTTTTTATGATTGATTTCTTAGTTTTAAAATGAGAATTTATACTTCTGTTATTTTCTTTTATACCTATTTGTGTTCTTTTGTGCGAAAAAAAAAAATAGTGTGTTTTTTTCCTTTTTATGGCTTATTTTGCAAGTTAAAAAGTCTTAAACAGCTTTTTCTGCATTTGATGCATAGTCGGTTCCACAGATCAACGTTAATGCAACTGTAATTTTTTTTCACGTTAAGGAAGGAAGGTTAAACATATTTAAAAGAAGAAGGGAAAAATCTGGGTCGGCTGAAAAACGATAATCCACAAGGTCAACATACATGAGTTATTTTAATATCAGAATAAATCCTCATTAATAGCAAATGTATTGAGTTTTTTCAGGGAGGCCAATATTTATTTCACCACTTCCTCCTCCCGACTCGCTCTCATCCATACACTACTATCAGCTCCGGAGTGACGTCGATGCGCGACTTCGACAAGTTTGCGCTGCGGGAGTATCGTATTGGTTCTCTTTGTATCGTAGTGGTAGGCTTCTGAAATCTAAAACGTGGAAATGGTGAGAAGGTGGCCTTGAAAGGCCACGGTACTTAGGCCCCATTGGACCCTCTGTGCGTCCTCCCTAGGTCAACCAATTCATCTAGGACATCGCCCAGCCTAGCGTTGTAAAAAAGGCGGCGATGTTGCCCGAGGAGGCTGTTCTGAGAAAAGCCACGGTTGGCCATTGTTCTCCCAAACTGGATTCCCTTAGTTCCGAAACAGCGTTGCAATATGTTCTACTGTTTCGTCCTCCTGTTCACAGCCTCTGCATAGAGATGTCTCGCATAATCTTATTGTGTGGAGATGTTTCCTTAGCTAGGAGTGTCCAGTCAGAATACCTGCAATGAGTCGTAGGGTCTTCCTTGATATGTCCAGGTATGCTTTTGCTGCAGGCTCATTAATAGCTCCCTGGCCAGTCGACAGTTAGTTGTTTCGTCCCATCTTGCCCTAAAGTTTTCATGGGTGATCTTTTTTATCATATGTATCGTCGTCTCGATAGGTAGGTTTGAAGGATAATAATGTTTGAATCGGCTGCCTTTCTAGCCAATTTATCCGCTAATTTGTTACCTTCGAACTGTGCATGTCCTTTAACCCAGCACACAGAAATTCTGTTTTTGCGGGCGGCATCTTCTAGTGAATTATGGCATTCTAGTACTGACCTGGCTGTAAGTTTATAACTTTTCAAGCCTAGTAAGGCTTGTCTACTATCCGCGTAGATTTTAATAGTCTTGTCCTCAGTATTCCTGCGAATAATCTCTTTTGCGGCTATGGATATTGCAGCAAGTTCAGATTGAACTATACTTGCATGTTCCGCCATAGACCATTTAAGTTCAATTCGCAAGCTTTGGGAGTAAATTCCACAGCCTGCTCCTTCCTGAGTTTTTGAGCCTTCCACGAAAATGTTAACCGCACCTTCGGTTATAGGCTCAATTGGTTTTATTTGTACGTCATATAGTTTGTCGAAGACAAACTTGGGAGGTATGCTATCTGCACTGGCCCCCCTCAAGTGGCATCTAGTCTCTCCACATTCTATGCTGGGTTGCACACCAACGACTTTGAGCCTTAGCAATGCAGTCAGAGCCACCTCCCTTAGATAAATATCTAGGGGAGGCAGGCACAATATTACTTCCATGGCTCTGGTTGAGGTTGTTCTCATAGCTCCCGTTACAGTTAGGCAGGCAGTTCTCTGTACCTGGCTGAGCTTAAGCATTGGCGTTTTTTGTTGACTCTTGGGCCACCAAACTACGGCAATCATAGGTCGTATGATGGCAGTATAGATCCACATTACGACCCTGGGTTTCATCCCCCAGATTTTACCCACGGTCCTGCGGCACTGTTCTTAAGATATGTATGCCTTCTTTAGTCTTGGTGCTAAATGAAGATTCCAGGTATAATTTAGCATCGAAGGTGACCCCAAGGTATTTTACCTCAGATGCAGTAGGGTACTTCTGCTGGCAACGCTGTGTGACGTACGTTTGCTTTTAGTTGAGATTTACTAGGTTTTTGCAAATTTTGGCTAAAATACATTTTGAAAATTGGTCTATTGTGATAGTTGGTGTTCCACAAGTGCCAGTAATTGAAGGTAGCAGTGGAATTTTTCTATTGTTAATAAAAATACCTGATTTAAATCCTGAGTAGACAATAACAACAAAGGATTTCTTAGGCAGGGTTGCCATATTTTTCACACATTAAATACTTTTTGTAAGGATGGCTTCTTGTTACTCATGTGACATCTGCACCAAATAGTATGTGGAGAGTGTGCCGGGATTTCTTCAACGGAAATTCGTGTTCTCCTTTTGAAGACCAGATTATTATTTCATTTCTGTCTGGATTGTAGAGTAAATATTATGGAGAATCCAATAGAATAGAAAAAAAGGATTGTAACTTTAGAGGAGGAATTCAAAAAACAAGTCAGGGATATCAGAACATGGAACAAAGAGTAAGGGCTATGGAAAATAATATCAAGACAATCACATCCTCTACTGCGTGCGTGGATGATCTGAATATGAGGATAAAGTTAGTTGAAAGACATATGAAGACTGACAAAGTACCCACTCAAAATACAGATGCACTCTCGGATAATGTATCTACAATGGATAAACATTTAAAGGTCATGATACTCACTATTGAAAAAATGTCTTCTACTATAGTGGAAGAAAACTCAAAATTAATAAAACATTTCACTAGTACAGGTGTAAAAAACACTGATCAAGATCTGAGTACTGGAGGTGGTTTAAAACAGTCAACAAGGGCCCTTTGTCTAGTTCTGATATGGCAGCTGCTGTAAGCAATGCTGAAGTGCAATCAAAACTCAACAACCTTATTAATATTGAAAAGGACAATGAGACTGACTCAGGACTGTTCAATACAAATTAAAATTTAAATAATAAAAAATATGCTATCAAGGGCACTAATAAAAATGTCTCTGAAATTACTGCTCCAGCGGAATGTAGATGGATCTATATTGGTAATCTAAGTACAGACTCCACAGAAGAACAACTGAAGCAATATATTATCTCTAAAAAAATATCGGTTCTGTCCTGCTCTAAGTTATCCTCGGGTGGCCAGTCTAGTGCAAGTTTTAAAGTATCTGTGCTGTTACTGTAAAACCTTTTTCTTTTTCAAAGAGAGGCAGACAAGCGGGTGGCCTTAGAGGTTATCAAAACTTTCGACAGAAACCATACAGACGTTAAGCTGAGTAGATCAAAAAAACATAAGTTTATATTATCAGAATGTAAGAGGTCTAAGAACCAAACTTCAGACTATTATGATGCACAGCTGGGAATTCAAAACCATACAATTTTTAGAAAAGACAGGAATTATGCAGCTTGGGGAAATACAAGAGTGTTCTTATCACGGTAAAAAGTAATATAAAATCTCATATTATATGCACTAGTTATGAATTAGGGTTACATGAGGAACTCTGGGTATCTGTTTCTATAGGTGGCTAAAAAAGTGTAATTTATGCCGTATATTTCCCTCCGCAATGGAGGGTAGATGAATATGAGTGTCACTGTAATGTAATAGAAAGTATGAGTGAAGAATGCGATAAACTGTATATTTTGGGTGACTACAATTTACCCCATCTCCAACTCTTGGGGGAGGAGAATACCGAATCCACTTACAAAAATACTGCTGCTCGTGACCTACTTATCAGTACCATGTTATTTGTTAATTGTAGTCAAGTGAATAAAATAAAAAATTGTAATAATGTTCTTTTAGATTTAGTATTTAGTAATAATGATAATACAAATGTGATATGCCCATGTGATACTCTTCTGTCTTGTGACAGTCATCACCCAGCACTTGTTATTGGTATACATGATGTTGACAATTATACACCATTACAATTTGAAGAGCTAATATATGATTTTAAGAATGCAAACTTTACTGTGAATAACAATGTTTTAATAAATTAATGTTAATTGGGATCAACTATTGGTCGATGATATAGCCATGGAATCATATTGTTTTTATCGGGTTATTTACAATTGTATAGAGTTATATGTGCCAAAGATGGCAATAAGAAATAATTTTAAATTTCCTTTATGGTTTAGTCAAGACCTCAAGAATTTAACTTTTGAAAAGAAAACTGTAGATATAAATTTAAGTCAACTAAGTCAGCACAGGATTATTATTGCTGCCCAGCAATATGGATTCTTGCAGGGCAAATCCATCACAAGTAGCCTACTAGTACACCATGAGCTTATTATGGAAGCCATGGAGTCTGGTTATGCTACAGACTCTATTTACACTGACTTTGCTAAGGCTTTTGACAAGCTTAACATCAACATTCTTATTAAAAAGCGTTATGCCTACGGTGTACATGGTGGGTTGATGAGATGGTTTGAATCTTATCTCTCCGAACGCAAGCAGATTGTTAAAGTTAATAATTATCTGTCCATGCCTATTAATGTTGACTCTGGGGTTCCGCAGGGCGCACATTTGGCTCCAATCCTGTTTAGTGTGTTTTTAAATGATGTTGTTCAGTGTTGTACAGTGATATTTTGATGTATGCGGATGACATGAAGATCTTTCTACCAATTACTGATCCAGATTCTGCTTTAAAATTGCAATCTGACCTTGATGGCTTTTATGAATGGTGTGTTTGTAACAGAATGACATTAAACATAGAAAAATGTAAATTTATACAATTTAGCAAGTCAAAAAACAGTGTAGTTAACAATTGCCACATAAACAATAACCACCTAGAGAAAGTTGAAGTTATAAGGGATCTTGGTGTCATCTTTGATAGTAAGCTTACGTTTGGGCAACACATTGAAATTTGTAGAAATAAGGCAATGAAAATGTTGGGATTTATAAAGAGAAATACAGCAAGCTTCAATGATATCACAGCCATAAAAATGCTTTATGTATCACTAGTGAGGCCGCACCTTGAAAATTGCTCTACTGTTTGGGTCCCCTTATTTTGTTACATACCATGATATGCTAGACAAAGTTCAAAGAAGGTTTCTCAGGTACATAGCATTATTTATGTTAAACATACCGGTAGACAACATCAACTATAATCAGCTCGAGAACTTTCTTAAAGTTGGTTCTCTTAAAAGTAGGAGAGATTCAGCTGATGTAATCTTTACTTATAAGTTGATCGACGGTTGATCGATGCAATTGTCCGGAGTTATTATCAATAATAAACTCTTTTGCTTCTGCTAGACCTCTGAGAGAACATAGACCCTTTGAACTGCGCCAGCATAGAACTCTCTACGGCCAGAACAGTGCGGTAAATAGGTTAATGTAAAGTTTAATTAGATTTATTTAATATATCAGTGTACAGATTGAAAGAGTTCCTTAAAAATGGCAATAATAATGTGGTTTGTTCATTGCTTTGCATTGGCTATAGGTATTTTGTATTTTGTATTTTATTGTTCTGATTAAGTATTTGTCAGTTTTATTCTATTTTGGATTTTATCAATTCCCTTTTTATGTATTATTAGTTATCCTTAGTTTTAGTGTATATCCTAATTCTGTAACTGATTGGGCTATGCCCGTGTGTTTCAAATGAATAAATAAATAAAATTTAGTTGTGTGTTTAGGAGGGTCGGAGGCCGTAGTGGCTCCGTCCTCCTTTTTCTGGTGAAGAGCACCATCTCCATCTTCCTGTAGTTTACACACAGGAAGTGCTCCCTACACCACTCTTCGACTAAGCCAAGAGCGAAGGGCACTCTGCATTCGATTGCACATAACTCCTTCGAACTTTCCATTGAGCAGTATCGTAAGATCGTCTGCATATGCATTGGTGTAGAATCCATCTGAGTTGAGGCGATGCAAGAGGCTGTCGAGAAAAAGGTTCCATAGCTGTGGCGATAGAACGTCTCCCTGCCTCTGGCAACGGTGCCTCTCACTACAGTGTCTTCCACCTTTATTTGTACGCGTCTCCTTGAGAGCATGTTGAAAATCCAGCCACTGACAGCAGGAGGGGCACCCCTGTTTGTTAAGGCAGCATTGATTTTTCCAAAGCTGGTTTTACCAAACGCACCTTGAATATCAATAAATACACCTAAGGTGGACTCATTATTGTCCAGCGATCTCTCGATCCGGCTCACTGCTGAATATAAGGTCGTGTCGGGCGATCTTCCCATGGTATACGCATGTTGGTTGGGATGCAGCGGTTGGTTGACCAGTACGCAGTCCCTCAAATATCGCTCAAACAGCCTCTCTAGAGCTTTTAGCACAAATGATGTTAGGCTGATTGGTCGGTAGGCTTTGGGGACAGTGTAATCCATCCTTGCTGCTTTTGGTATGAACACCACTCTTACTTCTCTCCATGCCTTCGGGATGTAGCGCAGCGCTAGGCATACCCAGAACACCTTTACCAAGTACGGCAGTAAGTCGTCCAAGCCCCAGTGTAGTAGGGCCGGACGGATGCCGTCAGTACTTGGCGATTTGAAGGGTGAGAAGCTTAGTATTGCCCATAGTATTTTGCCTTCACTGGCTATTTTGTTGGCACCTTGCTAGTCCAAATCAAGAGGTTGAAAGTTTGTCTCGTCTGGCCAGTTCCTGTCGTCTGTCACCGACGAACCAGGGAAATGGGTCTGCATACGCTGTTCAAGTATCTCTTGTAGGTTAGCGGTCTTAGTGCCGTCCTCCCTTGTTAGTAGACCTAGGTCGCGATCTTTGTCTTTTGCGAAGACTTTGTAGAGCCGTGCAGTCTGTGAGTGATCTTCGATCTCCTCACAGTGGGCCCTCCAGGCCTCCCTCTGTTCTTTTCTTACTAGTTTTTTAAACTCCCGCAGATTGGTGCTGTACTGCTTCCAGTCGGCTTGAGTTCGGCTTGAGTTTCTAGTTCTTCGGTTTCTCGCTGTCCTCTTGAGTTCTCCCAGCTCTTTGTTCCACCATTTTGTGGCTTCTCCTGGCTGTTGTTGTGATGCCTCAAGAGGGCAAGATCTTTCAAAAGCTTTAGTTATGACGGTCTGTAGGCCTAGCCTACGACTTTCTAATCCGTCATTGTCTTTAGGCGTATTCCCTTAACTGCCCGTAGGTTCTCCCGAAACCGGACCAGGAATTGAGCCCGATCCGTCCTTCGGGGATCCCTAAAAAGCTCCCTGGGCGCCTTCATTGAGCGAAGCTCAAATGTTAACCAGCGATGATCTGACATGGTGACCTTGTCAGAGACATGCCAGCTTATGACTGATTGAGATATGCCCGACGCCGAGGCAAGTGTTATATCAATTATGGTTTGACTCCTGGAGTTAATAAAGGTTGGTGCAGTTCCTCTGTTGAAAATGTTGAGGTTGCTACCTGTAATGCAATCATAAAGTGATTTACCTCTAGCATTGTTGTCTTCGTTGCCCCAGGTCACATGGTGTGCGTTAGCGTCACAGCCACTGTCCGTACATGCACCAACCGAAGACAAAGATGAAGCAGTGAAAGACGAGTTCTACGACACTTTCCTCAACATTAGAAGCAATTTGGTGTAATTACGAATGGGAACAAATAAGCCAATTTTCTGTATTAAACCACTCCCTATTCCAAAAGGAAGCTGTCGCTATCCGGAGATTTGTTTTATCGCTAATTATATTAATTAGCGGAAACCAAGGGTAAACAAAATTGCCTTAGAAACTAACCGAACCGTAATAATTTGAAATTTATTAATTAAAGCGAAATTGTCGCTAAACGCAGTTTAAAATATCCAACGTCATATAAAACGATTACCATAAAATTTTCAGAATGTTGCCGATTTAATATAATTTCGCTTGATATTGCCTAAATGATGCGATACGATTCGAACACGCTTTGAAGTTGGCCGAATAGTTTTAGAAATAAAATAAAGCGTCATTAGCGGCGCTTTGTTTTGACTTTATGAGTTTACGACTCGACACTTGTTTACTGAAGTCATCGTCCTTCGAAAACGCAAATTTAATTTAAAGTTTTCCCTAATTGGTTAAAGTGGGAAATTGTTTGCGAAGTTGAATATCAAGCAAATTGGGGAGCGAAAGGGCTTCCAATAAACCGAGTTTTATGTTTTTTAATCATGATTTCTTTTATCGTGGGAGCGTGAGATTTTTGAGAAATTTCTCTTCAACTTTTACTTTTATGTGAGGTATTTTATAGATCTTCCAAATAATTAACAAGCACAGATTTATTTCTAGTATTTTTAGTTTGAATATCTCTCTCTCTCTCTCTCTCTCTCTCTCTCGTTGGATTAGTAGAATATTTATGGGAGCAACTCCTCACAATTTACTATGTATATAGAATACATATGCCAGAAAGAACTCTCTTGAAGCATGCAAATTAGGCCTTAGCTCAAATGCCGGAGGGTAGGGGAGTTAAGTTATTAAAGTCGCGACAAGCGACAAGGCAACACAAGTCAGAAGATCTTCAAGTTGTAATTTAAAACTCATGTTGGCTTAGGCTTTGCAACGAAAGATATAAGTAATAAAATCAGAAGTTAAATCAATTCAAAACAAAGCAAAATGTTCAGGATTATCCAATTATTGACCTCAATTAACTCGAATCATTTATACTTACTAATTACTTCCTCTTTGAAACGCTAATCTTAAAGATAATATATTAATCCGATAGATAGGTGAATAAAAGGTTGAAGAGAGACAATTTAAATGGCGTATTAACAGAGGAGCCAACTAATTAAAACCAAAACATTAAACAAAATAAATTACCGGTTATGCAGCAAATCAAACAGGGGATATATTTATTGCAAATAATTACCATTCATATATATAAAAAGAGTAAAGGGCATGGATATAAAAGTTAAATAATCAGTTACTTAATAATCCAAAACGTGATCATATTCCGTTTACACTTCCTGAGTTCACTAGGACGATATTTTGATTACAATACATCCTGAAAAATCTAAAATGGTATTCTCTACACGTAATTAAAGTAGTCAATTTCGATTATAAAAAAATTATAATTGCTTTAGGTCTTACTAAATTCAAATTAGCGCTAATATATAAACAAAGAAGGCAAAAATCAGATCTGAAATGTTGAAATTTGTCTTACTTAGTGATATTCCAAGGAAGAAAAGGTTTAGATAGTGTCTACAGGGCGGTATAAATTAACCAATCATTAGGTTGAAACAATATTTAAACTCCTAACTCATTCTTGATAAAATGTTGAACGAAAATTAATCTAAAAATTAAATAGCAATTTTATTTAACAATCACATATCTTATAATTTTCTGATCGAATGCCGAAATTCAATCAACCGATATGCAGAGACAAAAAAGGTAAAATCACATAATTTACATGGTACATTATGGGTTAGTTTGGGTTGGAGACCATTTGGTTTTCCAAAAAATTTATTTTTTCCACTTTAGGCTTTTGAAAAGACTTTTCTTAGCAGAAATTGAGAACAGAAATGTTTTCACTGGCCATAAGTACCAGTTGTGTTCGATCATAGCTCTGATGGCTTAGTAACAAAACAATTATAATAAAATATAGAAGCAGACATTTGTTCAGTTCAAAAATGTATAACTCTATATAAAAACAGACGATAATATTTCGTGCATTCATATGTTTAAACCCGCCAATTATAATCAGAAAAAGCAGTCGGGAATGATTTCAAACGATCTCTATTCAGATCGACATGTGCAAACATTTTCGGAATATTTTATCATCCTTTGTTCGAATGGTATGGAAATTCTTCAATAAGAATATGTATTTACCAGGGCAAAACAGAATAATTTGGCCAAAATTCGACGCTATATGGGAATCACCATCGACTTTAAAGCAGGCGAAATGCTATAAATGAGATTTTTTATGTTTCTGTTACAGTGTATATATCTTTAGGCCCTACAATATGTACTGTAGGTATGTAGGCTGTGGACTAATAAAACCCTTTTGTTTTTATTTCTCAATATTCAATTTAATTATTATTTTTAAACCAATAAGTGCAATAAACTATTGTTTCATTCGCAATTTAGAGATAAAGTTGCAATATTATCAAAATAATTTGTAAAAATAGGTTTCTTTTTGATGTATTGTGAACTACTAAAATGCACAAACCTACTAAGTAAATATCACTCTGTCCTAAGTTTGAACTTGAAAAATTTTCAGTTAATTATACACAACTAGAGCGTTCGACGGGAGCAATTTTAATCCTTAATAATGCAACCATCAGCATTTTGTAGAATATAAATACGCACGCAAACGCCAAATTCATCAAGCTTTCGGGTCTCTCTTAACACCGCTCAATTAGCTGGGTACATGCACACAGGTGCGTACTCTTCCAGTTGTTCTATCCCGCAATCTCAATATCTGTGAACACCTGTACATAGGTACAGAGTAATCAGCTCCTCACCTAACCTGGATATACATATACATAGGTACACGGCACCCGGGGGATTCTAAAAGGTAGTGACAGTCGAATCTACGAGTAAAGTATCAAAATTTCCAGTAAGGGGAATTTTTTGGGGATTTTTAATAAGTAGGGCAAGTGCCTTAGAAATATGTGTCAAACTTAAATTAAACTATTCCATCAATGAGAGATGCTAAAAGACTTATAAATATTAAAACAAATACATAAATAAAAGACAACCCAGCTCGCATAGACTTTATTAATGAAACAGTGACCAAGGGCCTAGAAACACTTTAAACTAAGCCTCCCTCGAGAAGACATGCACTTAGTATCAATTGAGTGTAAACTGTTACTTCATCTATAAACAATACACGCATTTATAAGCAGTAAGATATCAAAATGAAGCAATACAACAGATTGGTATAGAGGAAACTAAAGGAAACCATGGAGCAGGAAGCAGGAGAAACTAGTGAAGAGGACGAGGATAGGGAAAATATAATTATATATGGAACAAGTACGCGAGTAAAATAAGAAACTAAGCAGAAACTAAGACGAACACAAAATTTGGTGAGAGGCAAAGCCTCAATGTAAATAGTTGTAAGTTGTAATATAAAACCCAAGTCCCCATAGAAAATTATTGTCACGACTAACAGCCATCCGAACGTTTTTGTGCTACCCTATAGAACTAGCCGCCGCCGCCGCGCCGTGCCCCTCGCTTCTTTGTCTGTATGACTCATCGCCCGGCCGGTCGCGAAGTTTCAGGATCGCTGGACTGGAATTATCTCGATGGCCTCGTCGAGATCATATAGAGTGGCCTCGGAATACTTCCCGAATATTCGTGATAGATTTGAGATTATATATAAGCAGACCTAAGGCGAATGTTAGTCAGTTAGTTCAGTTAATCACTGAGTGTTGAATAGATATTAGTGGTAAAGTTATAAGACTAGTTTAGTGAGTTAAATTGTATACAGTGGTAGTGAATAAAGAGAGTATTAGTTGAGAATAGCAAAGTTGTAATTCTGTTAAGAACCCACGGGAAAAACGTAACATTTGGTGTCAGAAGTTGGATTGTGAAGGGACCGGACTTGCGAAGTATTTTTCGAGGAAAGAAGTACAAGTACGTCAACGAGACCGTTTGATTGGTGGATTCTGGTAAAATTTTATAACATTCTATGGTCAATACAAGGCAACAAACGGCGGAAATGGAGCAAATAAATAAAATGTTGGCCGATTTTATGGATAATTTAAATGCTGAGAGGATCGGGAAGAGGAAGAACGTAAAAAACAGATAGAACAGGACCGGCTTCAGAAAATTTTTCAAGATCAAGAAGACAAAGGGCAAGCAGAACAGGACCGGCTTCAGAAAATTTTACAAGACCAGGAAGACAAAAGGCAAGCTGAACGGGAGGACGATGAACGTAGAAGGCAAACAGAACAGGACCGTCTCCAGAAAATTTTAAAAGATCAAGAAGACAAAAGGCAAGCTGAACGGGAGGAAGATGAACGTAGAAGGTAATATACAAAAAGAAGTTGGAAATGTACAAAAAGAAGTTGGACGTGTACAAAAAGAAGTTGGGAGTGTACAAAAAGAAGTAGGAAACGTACAGCAAGAAATGAGGAATCTACAAGCAGAATTTATCAGACTAAAAAGTCAAGGACACACCGAGAGGGTATTCGCGACAGGGCATAACATCAAACCTCCAACGTATGACGGTCAAACCTCCTGGACAATGTACAGAAGGCAATTTGAAGCCGCTGCTGTTGCCAACGGTTGGAATAATGAAGAAATGGGTACATCACTAGTGGTAGCGCTTCGTGGATCTGCCCTGGAACTACTGCAGACCATTCCCATCAGCCAACAAGGGAAATATGACATACTTGTAGCTGTCCTGGAGAGACGATTTGGAGACCAACACCGAAGACAACTGTATCAGGCACAAGTAAAGTCTCGGCATCAGAAGCCTGGTGAAAACCTGCAAGAATTTGAGGCAGACATTAGACGTCTCATTCAATTGGCCTACCCGGGAGCGACAGAGGAATTTCAAGAGGAACTTGCTGCCCAATATTTCGTGGATGGTATCAGAGATCCAGAAACTCAGAAAATGCTACGCCTAGCCAAATTTGATAACAGCAGTGAAGCTTTGGGTCGAGCCCTAGAAATCGAGGCGGCCTGTAACATCTCCAAGCCGAAAATCAGGGCCGTATCCATCCAGGAAGAAAAGGCGACAAACAGCTGTGAATTAAATGAGATGGGTGAAATTTTGAAGAAATTAACGGAAGTTCTTCAGACCACGGCGAGATTCCGGGAGCCAATGGAAGATAGGCCACGTAACCGAAATACATCAAATCAGTGCTATAGATGTGGCAGGACTGGGCATTTCAAAAGAGACTGCCGAGAACAACTACGGTCTAGATCTCCATCCAGAGACGCTAGGGCCCCCAAGTCAAATCAGGAAAACTTCAATTAGTCAACATTGCGGGGCGGGTGTTGGCTAAAGAAGATAAAGCCCCCAGGATCGTCTCCATAAAAAGCCTAGGAAAAGCCGCCGACAGTCTAACAATTACAGGAAAGATCAACGGAAGAGCCATAACAATTACTGTTGACACTGGTGCGGCGGTATCTTTGATAAGGTCCAACAGGGTAAATAGAGTAGAAGTTCTACCCATATCAAAGAATGTAGTTTTACGTACAGTTACCGGTGAAACAGCTGAAGTACTTGGGGAAATGGATATCGAACTTCAACTGGGACGAATTAAATTACACCACACAGTGTTAGTCGCCGACATCGAAGACGAATTTATTTTGGGGATGGATCTCATCGGTCAACATGGATTCTCTTTTGACAACAAGCTTAATCTTCTGAAGTCTGGCACCGAAGAGTTCATCCTTAACAAAACCGACGATGGCACACCGACTAAAGTAGTGGCGGCATGTACTGTCAGAATAAGCGGAAATACCGAGCAGATAATTTTTGGGAAATTGGAGAAGGATTTTGGAGGCTGCATCGGACTTATCCAACACCACGATTTGCCTTGCAAACACCTCGTAGGCAAATCACTAGTCAAAACCGACGGAGAAATACCGATAAGGATAGCAAATATTTCATTCAATTCCATCAAAATCAATAAAGGAGATGTGATAGCCACTTGCGAGCCGGTGCAGTGGGTAACCAGTTGCGAAACGCAGTCAGAAGTAACACCATCGACAAACCCTAAGGAAGTCCTAGAACATTTCCAGAAGTCGTGGCATCATCTGTCTTCCGAAGAACTGAAAAGAGCTACACAGTTTATCAAAGAGCAGAGCACAGCCTTTGAAAGAAAAAATGGCACTACTGGAAGAACGAACATCATAAAACATAAAATCGACACTGGAAGTGCTCACCCCATACGGCAGCATCCTCGGAGGCTACCAGTGACGAAGCAGCA
>MU184552.1:0-18079 GCA_016904865.1 Pissodes strobi
AAAAAAAGTGTCGAACCCGGGGGCAAAAGTGAAGCAAAAAAAGGTTAAAAAACAATTCCTAATATCTCTTTCAGAACTTTCACTTCAGTTGTGTGCTTATGAAGGCAAGGCACATATATTTTTTAAAACATCGAAAATATGGCAAGTAATTTCAAAGTATAGAACGCAAAAATACTTGAATTTCATAATATTAATCTCACATTGTAGAAGTTTTCATTTCTGTCGTGTGGTCTTAGGTACACCCCGGTTTTTATGTATTTTTATAACTGATATTGCAACATTTGCTAGCTCCCATGTTGCAACAATGATATTACATATTATTATATAAGAAGTTCAAGCCTTTGCTATTGGCGCGCAAGTAGGATCGCTCACCGTCTCCTCATCCAGCTGCTGCACATAGCTAATACGAACATTTATCTTTTTTACGATATCTTTGATACACTATATGTTGCCTGTTATGAATTTGTTGTTGCGCACCATGAGATATTTAATCAAGGAATATTTTAAAATGATAAATGCTGCATACATTTTATAAAATCGCCTATATCCGCTGTATACGTTTTCGCGAAAATGTCATGTGGATAAATACCTTATTTTGATTGCATTTAACAGTTTTATATAATTCTTTTATCCACCGACCTAGATAAACTAGATGGCTCATACATAAAACCAAAGACATATAAAAAAAGAGTAGACCGATTTGTTTACTAAATATGAACATGCCAACATTGTTCCCCTTCTTCTTTTCCCTCTTCTAAAGTATTACGAATGCCCTAGTATTACCACAAACAATATAGCTACGCAACTATATTGTTTGTGGTATTACTTACCACTCCTGCAGCGCTGTTGCCGATGACACCTAAGAGTATGTCTGTATTATGGTAAATCGGCAGCTTATTTTCAATAACAGAAAAATTACATTTATTAGAAAATAGAACATGTCAAAATATAACTTTTTCGCTTTAAAGTATATCGTGCAGATTATTACTAACAATAAACATTTATAATACAAAACTTGAATCATATAGAAAACACAAAAAAAAACGAAGTGATACCTATTTTGGACTGCCCTAAAAATAGACAAAAACGCACTAACTGCTCTTGAAAACTGGACATTTCAAACATCGTGTGAAAAGTATACTTTTCACACTTTTATTGGGGTAATTAGATTAAAGCGCTTCGTCTCCGTTTTAGAGCTTCGCCCTCAGATTTCCCATTCCCAGATCTCTAAAAAAGGGCTTCACCCCCCAGGAGCCCCTTTTTGCAAAATTGTAGAAAATGGGACTCCCATGCCAGGGGACCCCTTTTAAGGCTTGGGGCCCAATTTTAGGGCTTCGCCCCCGGGGGCTCTATTTCTAAATCTATAAAAAATGGGACTACCGTACCATAGGCCCCATCCTAGGGTTTCGCCCCCGGGCCCCATTTTAGGGCTTCGCCCCAGGCGCCCCCTTTTCCAAATGGGTCAAATATGAGGCTCTCACACCGGGGGTCCCATTCAAAGCTTCGCCCTCCGAGGGTCCCATTTTAAAATTTGTGAAAAATGGGCCCCGTACCAGGGACCCCATTTCAGGGCTTTGGGCCTCAAGGAGCCCCAATTTAGGGCTTCACCGCCGGATGCTCCTTCTTCCGAATATGTAAAAAATGGGTCCTCCGAGAGAAGGCAAAGCCATAAGGAGACCTCCGTTGAATGGCGCCTTTTTCCAAAGATATGAAAAGAATAACTCCAAAAATTAAGGGCGAAACCCTAGAATGAGGGACGAAACCCTAAAAGGACGCCCCGTGTAGAGCGTTGTCCCAGCCCTGGCATCTCAATACCTACTCATCAACTAGTTACACAAATTGCTGTAGAAGTGTTTGTATGGTCCTTGTAAACTATAAATTTTAATGTAAAGACAAGATGCTTGATATATTATATTATAATAAATATTATATAATATCAACATTATTTGCAGTCGTAGAAGAAGTATAGTATGCAACGCTTGTGAAAATCACTTTTCACACGTGTGATTTGTTGCACAATATACTATTTTGGTAATTTTTCAGCGTAACAACAATTGGAATTTTGTAAAAACTTTTTTTCTTCTTTATTTAGAAACTTTTAAAAAGCGTTTTTCACCATTAATTTTTTTTTTATTTCATACTGTTCGCTAAATGACAATTTCCCAGACTCATTTGAGGCCAGTAAATCGAACATTACAGTATCTGATACCGTAATGTGTTATTACAGTATCTGATACCGTAATTTATTTATTTAACAGTGACAAGCAAAAGAAAATTTTAATTCGCTATGAATAACCATGGCTATAACATTGTTCAGTTGGAGCGATTGTTAGATTGACAACTAATATTTTTTAAACTTTAATACTTTTTATTCATTTTAAAAATAATTATAAAGAGAGTATGAAATAAAATATTATAGGATACACGTCCGTTAGGTCTTATTACAGTTAATACTCGTTTATATTCCGTACTCGGTTCCTACGTCGCCTCGTCCGTAAAACAACTCGTACTGTAATAAGACACCTACCGGACTTATAACGTAAATTACTATGGTTATCGCACAAGAAAGCCCCAAAGTTCGACTTTTGAGGAGCTGAAATGGTAAAAAATGGTTGTACGCATGGTCCTTCGTTCGCTCCGGGGGCGCAACCACACAAAATTAACCCAAAGATCAAGAAAAAAAACATTTGCATTTTTGACTGACAGTTTTTTTTTTATATTGGGCATGCCTTCAGTTAGTTTATGTTAGTTTTGTTTAGTTGCGCCTCGGAGCCAGCGAAGCGAGCGGAGGGCTATACGTGAAGTGAAACATTTATTTTTTACATTAATTTGGATTAGCTCGGGTTAGTATTTGTTGGTTACGCCCCCGAGGTTACCTCGTAACAAAAGGTGAGACAGAAAATTTCCTATTTTTACATTTCAGCCCCTCAATAGTCGAACATTGGGGCATTTTTGTTGGATAGCCAAGCAATTGCCACAATTCTAATGGTCAAAAACGTCTTTTCAAAGTGTCTAAATAAAAAAGGAAAAAAAATTTTTTGAAAATTCCAATTGTTATTAAACTGAAAAATTACCCTATTTTCCGCTAGAAACGTCATGTCACTACTTCACCACTTCGCATTGTTCACAAAATCAGTGGTACTCCCTCTTGCCGCACACGCCGACAACATCACGTAGCCGCCACTCGTCTAGAAGAAACTGGCCGCCATGTTCATGGCGTTTTGTCCGTATCGGTTTGTTGTTTTTTAGATGTCTTTGAAACAAACTCATAATCATATAGTATATACGAAGTCAATTCGAATAGCAGAAAAACTGGAACTTGGGTTATGGAGCATAGGCGTGCAAAGCTAGGATTGAAAAAAATATTTTAAAAGTGGATTTGTACTTGCGCTCACCGTTTTTAACAATTTTTAGGTAGGTAGAACTATATTTTGGAACGTTGATACCGGCAACTCATGTTTTCGGCGACATATCGTTTTTGAGCTATATATCATCAAACTTTTAAACTTTATGAGTGTAAAATCTATAATATTGTTTTAGTTTTAATGCAAACTAAAAAATATAAAGAATATGTATAAACTGCGGTTGTAAAAACTAAAAGAAAACACGTTTGTTGTTATTATTTTAAGTTTTGCAGAAATCTAAAGAAGGCGAACGGAAAATACATTTATTTTGGAATTTCATTATGCAAATAAAGATCTAATCCATTTTTACACATTGCTGTATAAAAATAGATGATGGTCGTCATATTAAAAGCATGTATATGAGAAAACAGTGCGCGTCTTTAATGTCCGTCATATCTACCTTACTAACTTTTAAAGCGCTCATTTATTTGTTACAAAATGTAGGTGTACCAAATAGCAATGGTAGAAATGGCGGACGAGCGCCACGTTGGAACTTTTAAATAGAAAGGTGTGTTTTGTCTTCGAACGTATCATTGAGTACTTTATGATTTCATAATATTAGATGGTTCTATTACCATTGAAGACAACATGGAGGCGTTTTCAAAACTGACAATTTTTCATCTTTGACATGTCATAAAACCCAAACGGTTACAGATTTACGGTTTGCACTTTTCCTCTTAACTTTTTAGGAGCTATTCTGCCATATAAATTTTAAGTACTGTTAGCTGTCATTTTTTTTACATATTTTGACATTTTTTGGCAGCAATGAAATGTATCAGATAGCCTTTAAAAATACAAATCGAATTTCTCTATCTTAAACCGGCCGGATTTAAATTCTATAAAATTATAAATTGTTTAAAAGATACAGAATATTTGCAGCATGACAGCGATCAACCTTTTGAATGGGGTAATGAAAATTATTCATACTTAAATGTCGAAAAAAGTAGTTAATTTCTTTTACTAGGAAAAAGAATACTATCCATTGCACTTATAGATAAGGTTAATTCTGCTAATTTAGAAACAATCTTCTTGGTTAACGACTTAGGCATTTGGTTTGATTCTAAATTGAACTTTTTGGATCGTATAAAGATGGCTGTAAACAGTGCATTAAAAATGTTAGGATTTATGATTCGTACTTTGAAAGATTTCAATAATATATGTTGCAAGATTTATTTTGTGCTATTGTTGGATCTGTAGTGGAATATGCAGTTCCAATATGGTGTCCATACTATTCTACCAGTAAAAATTAAGTTGAAAGAGTATATTGGGTATAACATATAATATAACTATGATGATATTATGCAACTTTTTAATCTTCGCACTTTGGATTCTAGCCGTCAATATTTTGATTTATGTACTCTATTTAAAATAGTTAATAATATAATCAATTCTCTGGAATTACTGCAGCTGGGGGTACTGCCTCCATCTTCCACAAAGAACTCTTAGAAATTCACACACATTTGTTACATATCATAGGACTAACTACGGTGTAAACACTCCATTATGTCGAATATCAAAATTGGCAAATGAAAATACAAATTAAAAAAAGAATTTCTTTAATATCAAATATATCAAATTAAAAAAAAATGTTATGGAATCTTGCAAGACCTAATTGATTGTGAGTTTTAATCTGGGTGATTAAATATTTTCTTTTGTTGTTTACCATCTATTATAGGTAATTATATTATTACAAATGATATCAAATAATACTGAATATATTTGATTTATTGTTAATAATTTATTTACTACTTCTTAAATAATTGCAAGTTCTTGTGCAGTATTTTGTGGCTCTTATTTGTATATGCTAACAACGTTAATAAATATTCCATTCTATTCTAATCTATTAATCCTCTAATCAATTATCAATTAAACGTAAATTGGCTTTTTCCCGAACTGTGACTTAAAATTTTTTTTTTTTTAGTTATGTGCATATTTCAGTATTAATAAATTATTCCTTTGTGTCTAGTCATGTTAATTTTTGTGATGACTTATTATTTTCTGCTTGACAGCAGGCTTATTTCAATGTTACCTTGACTTTAAACAGGTGTCCCCTAAAATGTTACGCCTATGGTGTGCCGCCGGGAGAAACATGGCGCAGGCTCGTCATTGTGGGCGTACATAAATGAAACATAAATGAAATGTTTGGCGCGCTTCGGCCGCCATCTTCATTGCTTTTCATTCTTTATTTTATCCCCTCTTCACGTTAATATTTCTAATGTTGGCATGCAAACATTTGGTAATTTATGAATGACCTACTCTGTCTACTCTTTTTTATATGTATTTGCATAAAACCCCTGGAAAGGCGATCTGTTATTATTTGTAATATTATTGAAAATGACTAATGGGTAAGAGAGAAAGGTATATTCCGGCCCTGAATGGTAACAATGTTCATCGTTTGTAATTTTTTGTCGCCAGACTCGCCAGTGGCGTAACAATGGGTAAGGAACGGGTGAAAAGAACTTTTTAATAAAATATAATTTTATGATTTGGTTTCTGTGTTAAAACAACTTGGTTGTGTCATGATTTTAGGGAAAGTTTAATTTCAACGTCATTTCATTAAAATTGTAGTGCTTCTGAACTTAGTAAACATATTAAAAATGTTTCACATAATATTAACCTTTAATACACCGATAACTCAAGTTTCTAAAGTGGCACGGGTATAAGGTTAGTTCATACGTGCAGCGCCTTTGATTTGACCCTGTAATAATGTACTATTTGTGTTTAAGAAAAGTCGTTGAGTCCTGTGGCGACTGAACCCGTGATAGATGCAAATCCATCGAAAAACTTGGAGGTATATGTTTTTCGATGGATTCTTATTATGGGCAGCGGCTTTTTATTATGGGTTAATTTTGGGCAATTGACAAGGAGGGGTGAGGTGGCGATTGAGGTGGTTAGGCGACAAGGGTGTTAAAGAGCGTATAACTTGATTCGACATTTGCCACTTAGGTACTAGAAACAGTGTAGATAAGCACACACAATTGATTTAATGATATTATTCGTGCTGTCGAAATGGTTGCACCTGAAAAAATATTTGAATTATCAAAGCAAGTCATATCCTCTTTCTTTGTAATTCAACGTATCTGCAAAACTAATCGGTAGATAAGTGGTAGCCTATATTTTTGCCAAACCACATAAATTAAAAGTTATTTTTATTTCTCGCTGGAACATCGATAGTTACTCCTTGGTTTATGGATCTTGACACCTACTTCTTAGAGAAAAAATACATAAAGCTTTCCAATTTTCAGTTTATATTATAAATCATGGAAAATATATACATTCTCTTGGCTGGAACAGTATTTTTTGTCGTGCGTCAATGCGTGTAACCAGGTGGTTATTATAGAAAAAAGGAAGCGACATGTATACGTTTTTGATATGTGTTGGCGTAATAAAAATAGCTCATGCCCACACCATTTTAATGCAATGTATATAAAAAAAAATCGCAGTAATATTCCTGGCAGACACTTGTTTGAGTGGCTTTGGACATTAATTTGAAGTATTTTTAATACGTGTATTTAGTGGAACTAAAAAAACTCCTTGGATGGTTGAAAGGGAAAATACAAACCAACTACCAATATTTACTAAGCTTAATATCTCGACAGGATTTCATTGATACGGATGAGCTTTTCAAGTTTCGAAAACTCAGTTTCTGAGAAAGGATGAATTCTAAAGTTTTCTAGGACAGGCTTTCATCAATTCTTGATATTATCGATTTCAGTTAAGTTTTTTTGATTGTCGGTTTTTATTATTTGATCAGAAGAGAGCTTTTTTCAATGGTGACAGCCATTTGCGCTATGGAATTAGCCAAAAATTCAAAGGAAGTACACTTTCGTATGTATAAGATATTACCCAGATAAATCAAAATGGTTAGACAAACATAAATATTAATTTTCAAGCAATATAATAGAAGAATACAGGCAAAATATGAAGAAAATGAAGTAATAAAATATAGGACACGTTCATCTGACTACAAGTTTTTGAAAAGTCACATTTACTTTATACAGGATCTTCATTTAGTGTGTAATTATTTTATTACTAGTTAACTATTACAGTTAGAAAAAATTTTGGATACACAGATTCTTGGGTATCCACGTTGCACATATAGTTAATGAAAATTGGTTCAACCAATATGTTGTCTACTCAATCCGGAAATATTTTAATCGACTGCGGTGTGGTTAAGTTTGAATATATTTCGCTAATTTTTTCAAAATTGCGGAGACGTAAACAATAAGCTACATAATTAATTTTTACATTAGTATTATTTTAAACCATTCAATTGGAGTCCTGCAAACATTTTCCAGACTTTTTCTCTGGCTCACCGAAAGGGGATTTACCCATCTTCTTGGAAAGTCGATCGAGTGCAACCTGTTCCAAAAAAGCAAGAAAACGACGCCCCAAACTATCGCCCAATTGCCTTGCTTCCAATAATCTCCAGTCATGGAGCGAAAGAAAATACGGCGGGCTCTGACATCATTATAGCAGGATCGAACATTCCTTCATCTTCGTCAATGGGACTACTGGGTGTCTCGATCCACAGCAATATGACCTGGCATATCACGTTGCTAACATCGCAAAATCAGCCTCGCAGAAGCTTGGTGCGCTATTTCACAACAAAAAACTGTATACATTGCAGCAGCTGCTCTTGCTCTACAAAGCGTAAATAAGACCGTGCTTAGAATATTGCTCACGCACCTAAGTACACCCTAAAGCGGCTCGATTCCATTCAGAAGAGAGCTGTGCGTCTCGTCGGTGACCCGGAGTTTACCCGAGATCTGGATAGTCTGGAACACCGCACATGTGGACGAGATATCCCTATTTTACAGATATTTTCAAGATAGAAGTTCTCAGGATTTGGCCCACATCATCGCTCTAGCAACGCCTGTCAGACACTCACGACAGACGGCAAGAGCGCACCTGTTCGTCGTACAACTGGAAACACCTAGAACGTCGCTTTACAAGGACTCATTTGTCTGGCGCACTACATCACTGTGGAACTCACTCCCAGGAGATCTGTTTCCCCCAAATTACAACCTACAGCTATTCATTCAAAAGTGGTGTCAATAAAATTTGCATCTAGCCGGACCGTTTAACATTTGTACATTCGAATCGAACGTAATGTTGCGCATGCGTATTTTATATTTTAGATTGAATATCCTATTGCTGCTAATTATTTATATGAATCGTTGTTGGAAAAGATGTAAGATTGGATTATCGTACTGCATTTTTATTTTTTTCTGATTTTGGGTATGCCTTGGGTTAGTTTTGGTTAGTTCCTGTTCGTTGAGCCCCGTAAAATTAGTTTAATGATAAAAAATATGGGTTAGTTTCGGCTAGAGCCGTATTATAGTGGATATACAGCAGCTTGCATGTGTTTCCGCGAATATATTCCATACACTGTGAGAAATATCATACATCCAGTCACATATACATACATAATAAAACAATTTTTGGCCTAATTTTTTTTATCTTTGGATTTTTTTTTTTTTTAGTTTTACAAATAGTAAAAGCCTGTTCTCTTCTTTTAATTGAGTGTTTACACCCATTCCTTTATTCCTGTGTTCCGAGGCAACATTTCTGATTGTGTAATGCTCTCCCGTTGCCCGAGAGAGAGAAGAGTTTATCCTTTGTTGTGTATGTTTTATACTAACTTTCATTTTAGCCCAAGCAGTCGCTTATTTAATTGGACTATGACGAAGGTCAGACGCCTTTTACTAGGCAGTCCGGAAGATAGGAAACACCAGTAGCTGGGTAAATGCGTAACCGCGAAGCCCATAACCAATCAAGCAAGCAAGCTAACCTCAACATTACAGGACGCGGCAAACTGATCATAAAAATATAAAACACACTGTTAAAAATGAGTTTAAAATTACATGGAAATGGTATGTAACGTTTACGTATTTTAGCATAGAAATAAGTGGACTTACTAAAATTACGTCGAATATAATGTAAATGGATTTTTAAATTTTAATATTCGTTTATTTAATGTATATTTACATAAAATTTCTAAAATTACAGGGAATATCTTGTACATCCTAATTTTAAAATGTAATTTTAAAATTTGTTGTGACATCACAACGATTGTTGTGAAATCACAACGAATTCAATGGGAATATTGTGCATTTCTGGGAATTGATGAGGCGGCCGACGCGACGCGACGCCGCCGAAGCAACACGCCCCATCAGTATAAAGTCCGAGATCGTGGAATGTGACGCATCGGCGTTTGTTGCGTATACATGGGGTTGAGTGATATATCTTTTGTCATAACTTAATTTTTGTTGACTTTAAAGAGAGGTATATTTTGTGTATTAGTGTTTAGTTTATGATGGGTATACTTACAAAAAAAATCATTTTTGCTATTTTCCAGAGCCTTATTGCTGGCTTACCATAAAAACAAGAGCATAAAAAAGGAGGCAAACATTATTGTTCATAATAATTGTAATACAGAATAAAAGATGTCTGTCACAAAAGCTTGTGTAAATGGGGCCACAAACTTCGTTTTTTTTCATACAGTTTTAAAAGAACGGGTAAATCTGTTCGGGTGAGATTTTCAAAAAACCGCAATGTGTGTGGCTGAAAACCATCCATTGAACCTCATACAGGAGGTATTGATTGAACGCCGGCAAGATGGACGGTTTTCAGCCACACATATCGATTTTTCGAAAATTTTCCCTGAACAGATTATTCGCCTCTAGCGAACCGCGGGTACAAACCATAATGACAGTTGGGTGGGCGGGGCTTGATTTGTTTACTATTTGCATATTTTTAAGTATATGACTATGACTATTTGGAAGGTTTGTTTGAATGTCTTGATGGTACAGCGAGTTTCCTGTAACGGTCTTGGTAGTGCAGTGGCTCGATGCTGTGATTCCGATGAGACGCGGCGGGCTCGATTCCCGGTAGTAGATAAGCTCTTTTTTTATGTTATGTTTGTAAAAAGTTTTTTTTTTATTAATTTTTGGTACGCCTTGGGTTAGCTTTGGTTAGTTTCTTTTTCTTGAGCCCCCGTAGCGAGCGGAGGGCCACGCGTGAGTGAAATATTAAATGTTCTAAAATTGTAAACAAACCATGTCCCGCCCATTATGGTTTATAACCGCTGCTCGCTAGAGTCGAGTAACAGATTTGCCCGTCCTTTTAAAACTGTATGAAAAAGATTTACACAAGCCTTTGTGACAGACATCGCTAACTGTTTGTTCACTGCCTCCTTTTTTTGTTCTTGTTTTTATGGTAAGCCAGCAAGGGTGCGCCTGGAAAAAATCAAAAATTCTTTTTTTAAGTACCTAAAAACATTTTCAACCTGAATGCTGTTAAGTGATTAAAGTGATATATAATGCGGGTTAAAATAAATACATAAAAAGGTCAGTCACTATTAGGCTTTTTCATTAGTGTTGATCAGTTAAAAAATATGTATTATATAGTTAAAATATATACCTAAATGTCTTTAGTATTTAAGAATCTCATTTTGTCATATTTAACAATTAGTTTAGAAATGTTCTTTGTTTATTCTTCATGTACTAAGTTACGTCCATTTTAAATTTAAATTATCATATTATGTGGGTTAAGTATATAAAAATGGATTCCATAATGTTATAGAATAAACGGTTTTTATTTTTAAATAATTTGATGTTTAATTTGTCAACAAAACTCACTTTTGCGTTAAACACAAAAAATAATCCTGCTTTATTAATTGTCTCATAATTGGATGTAAATATTTATTTGAATGATTGCTCGCTGGTGTTATTTCATAGAAAAAAATTTATTTAAACAATGATCCGGAAATACTTCGTTGTCAAGTGTCAATCTTTGAAGAAAGAAAATTTTGGAGAATATTATTTTTAGTAAAAGTGGTATTCAATATTCATTACCCAGTTTTCTCGAAATGTAGCAGTGTTAATAATAATTTAAGCAAAAAACCCAAGAAATATTTACTAAAAAATCTGATAATAAATAATAATGGTACAAAGCATTTCCGGATCAATGTTTAGCTATAAGAACTTTTTTTATAAAGTGCTCTGGGGAATCATTTCCTTAAATATTTACATTTAATACAACCCTGAGTTATATAAAATAATAAATTTAATAAAGTAATATTACATTCGAAAACTACTATATTTGCTGTGTAAATTTACAATGTAATTTTACACTAAAACAATAAAATTAGTAAAAATAAGTTTCACATGTGAAAATGCATGTTTTTATGTATATTTAAATTTTATGTTTACACTTTTTCATTTAAAATTCCATCTAAAAAATAATATCTTCAATGTGATTTTACTCGCGATTTTATGTATTTTTAAATCTTAGGTTTACATTTATTCATGTAAGTTCCCATTTAAAAATAATATTTGAAATGTAGTTTTACACGGAAATTAAATAGCTACGGAATTTTACACCGATTTACGTAGGTCCAAAGTTGTCAACGTAAGTCGGTCTGATTTTACTAAATCTTTTTTTAACGGTGCACGCATGCGCAACATTACGTTTGGTTCGAAAGTTGAAATGCTGAACGATCCCGCTAGACCAACATCTCCGCACCTACACCGCTCGTCGAGTGCCATAGGATCTCCCTTTAGTGTGTCTGCTGCTGCCACAAAAAAAATATATAAATCGAGCAGGTTCTGTGTATGGAATATTATCATTGTTTATCATGGGGTTAAAATAAATTTGCAATAAAAATTTACCATTTCTTGCGTTACCAGAAAGCAAATACTACGATTTCTTGGCATTCAGTGCCAGGTTGTGAGACTGCGAAAATTGTTTTATGATATTTAAATCATGATTCAGAACGCCATTTGCTGTATTGGCATAATCAGGAAACACTGAAATAGATTTGTATATTATTGGCATAACCGTGAATCGAACAAGCTGTCAGTTTGGTAAAAAGGTCAAAAGCATACAATAAGGTCCAAGTCCTCCAATCAAAACTGTTAGACCTTCTTGCTACAGTATAGTAGATGGCATTTAATTTTCTATTTCTTCAACAATCACGTAATATATATATGTATATTTTTAACAAAATATGACTTAAATGGTGTGTAAATTCGAACCAAAATATTCAGACACTCTATATTAGCTGGACTTGACTTTGATGTTTGATGCCAACATGAACATGCCACCGTACGAGATGAAAGTAAAATTTATTGCATCTCTCCATTTCAATTACTGTAAACAAAAAGCAACATGCCTGTTTAGGATAAAGTAGAAAAGTTTTATAATGCCACTTTTACTTGCATTTAACGAAAAAAACTTGATCTGCTGGAAATCTCTTCGACCAGTCGGGTTTTGTGTCGGTATAAACAATGATGGAATAAATTTTATGCTGAAAGCTAAATGTAAATGTGTAAATATATCATAAATTAAATAAAATATAAATAGATTTTTAGTTATATACTTGAAGAAGTTGTTTCGGATGCCGTATTTTCTTTTTTGGTAAGTTATGTTTTCCATTTAGAATAGGATTATTATAATACTAGAATTAGTTAGGTAATTAATATACGAAATGTAACGACGGGCGTTAACTGGTTATTACCAAAAAATATGATGACAGTTAGTTCATTTGAAGAATACTTAGTAACTCAAACAAATAGTAATTTCAAACATATGAAAAAAAATGTCGCCAGATCAATGACTCGGTGACAGCGGACAGCAGAATTGATTGAAACATATAACGTCTCTAAAATGCACACAAAAATGCCCATAAAATAGATTTCAATTTTGCTTTTGAAAAATTAAAAACTAAGTCAATAACAAAGTAAAACTTTCTAAAAACAGAGTCTCTACAAATTGATGAGACCGTACTGAAAACAATGTAAAAAGTAGTGGATTTTTATAAATTTCTTTATAAAATTGGTCTAAAGTTGATATTTAAAAAATGGAAATAAATGGTAAAATAACTAACAAGGCAAGATATATTGATTGGTCTCTGGTTTGAAGAAATGTTTTTCGAAAATAGACTCAACAAGTTTCAAGAAAGTTGTGGCTGAAATAAATAATTTAAATATCAACATCTAATTTTAGGTTTAATACTATTTTATTTTTATAAAATTGAGATGAATTTGAAATTACTGACTTTTGAACATGCTGCCTGACAATTGTTGAATTTTTGAAACGATATTGTTGAAACTGTGCTAAAGCTAATAAGAAATAAAACACTTGCTTCAAGTGAGATTACAAATGAATTACAATTAGTGGAAGTTTGCAGATTTATAATCAGGTAGTAAATTAACTATGAGAAATTATAGACCTATATCCTCAATAAGTGTATTTCGATAATAACCTGATGGTCAGTTCATGCAAACCAAACGATTTTTGGTTAATACTTGGTGTAAAAGCGAAGTCTGCTTTTTAACTAAAATTTTTAGGTACCGGATTTCCACAAGAGACTTTCCTTGTTTATAAAAAAAACATATTCATAAAACATTTTATACCTATATTCTTCTTCGTAGATGAAATTAAGTTTTTTTTTTAAAAACACGGTCAATTTCAAGTTTTTTGTGTTAATAGACCTTACTGCATTTCTAAAAGTAGATTTTGATCGGTGACCCATAAATCGGGAAGTATCCATTCACTAGTTGCTGAATCTTCTTTGTTTAGTGTTCGGTGTTTTTGTTTAACTGAAATAAGATTAAACGTGATAGATATCTAGATAGATGTTTATTTAATGACATTTTGCATATTACAATGTTAGCAAGTCAAGAGTGCCTTAAAATTAATAAGCTATAAACGTAATTAAAATTGACTACACAGCCACAACACACATACTGTGTGTAAAGGACTAACTTATATATCACACAGTTACTATATTGATAAACATATCAGTCATATAAAATGTTGCTGAGCACATTCATATTTTGGCTTTCAATTGCGTTCATATAAGTATTCGTTCGCAGAGTTCCTATTAGAAGAATCTTTAGAAACTACTTAGGAAGAGTTCTAATTGACTCCAGAAGGGTATTATAAATATAATGTTTTGATGGTCTATTTAATCTAACTCACTCCCAGGACATCTGTTTTCTCCTAATTACAACCTACAACTATTCAAGAACCGAGTCAATCAACATCTTCGCACACACACCGCTCGTCGAGTGCCATAGGATCTCCCCTTTAGTGTGTGTGCCACTGCCATAAAATAAATCATTTCTGGATGGATTTAATTAGTTCTACTGAACGGGTTTTATAACCATGATATGTAGAGTTTAGTCTGAATTTAACTTTATTTTTAAGAATTTCTTGAAGTTTATAAAGTATGTAATGGCAATGTCATTCTTTTCAAATATATAAGATGCAGTCTGCAATTGTCCTGGAGCTTAGTACCAGCAAGCACCCGAACAGCTCTCTTCTGCAGTTTAACTATAATATAGACAAAGCACAGGAAAACTGACCCCCACAAGAAAGCTCCTTAAGACATTTGGGAATGAAAAAATGCATAATAAACAGTTAAAAGTGAGGCAGTAATTATGAAAACTGCCGATGACATCTTACCCTTCAGAAACAATGCTTGCACACTTCAATTCGGCCTATCATCCAAATAGAATATTAACAATATGACCATATGCATTGCCAGAAGTTGGTGAAGAACCTATTTCCTGTGTCTTATTTATATTAAGTTTCAAATAACTCATTTTGCACTTCAGCTCCTCCTGGGATAGAGCCTTAGATGCAAATGAAGTGTCATCTGTATAACGTACACCCTTATTGGGCAATAAAGTTGTAAGCAGATCACTCATATACACTACGAAGATAAGATGATATGTCATCTTACAGGCTAAGGCACTAAGTTCTGGATGTTAAGTAGGAACTCATTAAATTCAGGGGAATCCCTCTAACTCTTTATTTTGATAGCTTGTTAAGCCAAGGTTGATATAAGACACAGTCTTAGTGCTAAGACCACTCAAAGTAGGGCCACATGGTTCCCCCGTTGTAATTATATTCTTTACAACCTTGGTAACCGCTTGAATCAAAATAATTGGAAAGAGTGTTAAATTTTATATTTTAAAAAATCTGTGGATATGGGACCATAATTGTCTGCTAAGTCTGTATCTTAAATAGTTTTCTTGAATAAGTGGGGAAATTTGCCACGATCAATACACATGTTAAAAAGATGAGTCGAAGGCTTCACCAAGTATATGCCTCTTAAAAATATTACTCATTAAATTATATACATATACAGCAAAAAGGTACGCGTCAAATCGGAAATTTTATTCATTGTAAATAAAAGTTATTTAGTAAAGAGGGAGCAAAAAGTAAGATTTACTGAAGCTAACCTAAAAAAAGTCTTTGAATCGTTATAGTCGACTTTCATCGAATATTTCCCTCATGTATAAAAATTCCCATTAGAGGAGTGCAATTATCAGAAAATTACAGCGAATATTTACCTCCTGTATAAAAAATACCATTAGAGGAGTGCAATTATCGGAAAATTACAGCGATAATTTCATTCACCCGCAAAAATGTATATTTTAACAATTAAAATTACTATTTTGGTAGGTGTCACCATAGTTATTTGATTGTTAAAAAAAAATTATCGCGATAATTTTTTTTGTCAAAGTCATATTCAATGAAATAAAGAAATAAGCATTCATTTAGTTCAGCTTATTTCAGAAAAACAAATCTATAAAACAATACAAATTATTTATTATTCAAATTTTGGCAATTAATAACATAGTTGTTATAATTAATAACAATGGGATTTCTATTTGATGTCGAGGGTTGATGGGGCGCCTCCATTTGTCCTTCGATGGAGGTTCCGGCTTCCCTTATTGTACTCACAGGTGTATTGTGAAACTCTGAGTTTAATTGCAGATAAGGTTTGATTGAGCTTATATTCGAATGACCTGTCATTTTCATTATTCTTGAAGCATCAACTCCCTTTTGTGATAAATGGCTAACTACTGCTGATCTATGCGGATGATTGGTGTACTTAACTTTACTATCTGATGTTATTCCTGCCTTTTCAGCCGATTTTGCTGTCCATTTAGAAATTTCGTTTCGTCCAATCGGCGAATTTTTGAACCATATACCGTTTTCTTGCCATTGAGGATTTGATGTCAAAAAGAATCTATTCGTTTTAATGTTAGGTCTTCGCTTAGAAACAAGTTTTTTAAAAAGTCTTACAGGGCAGATATCTAGGTTTACTTTATTTTGAATCAACCACTTACTGTCTGTTAAATGTCGAGCTCCTTGGGCAGTTTTCGAAAAAATTGGGTTATATTCAAGTCGACCCAAACCATCCTCCTTAAAAAATTCTCATAAACAGTTTGCAGCTTCACCGCCACGCCAAGCAAGCTCATAAGAAACAACATGGAAAAAGTTCTTCTGCAGCCCTTCCGGTGTGTTTTCATCCCATAATTTGACCATTTTCCAAAACTGCTCATAATTAAAGACTACCGCGCTGGTTGATCTTTTTTCGGCCTTTTTTGTAACATTTTTCTGGTAGCATTTCGAGCATCTCTTGCAGGTTTGAAGGAAATATCAGTAAAAGGGTCTATTTTCCTACCGTATTCATTGAAGTACTTTTCTTTTAATAATTTCGCAGTTACGTTCCACAGAGTTTTTACAACGGCTTCCTTATATTCATCACCATTTTTTTTTCTCATATTGGATGCCCAATCCTTCATTATTACCACTAAATATATGCCTTTCTTTGCAAAATAATTGGAACTGCAACCATATAGACGACTTAAATCGTCTAGTATTTACTGGCGTTAAATTTGCGATATTTTGGGCTATATTATCCATCGAAATATTGCCGAAACGTGACATTATTTCTTGCTTGTTTGACAAAAGTTATTTTTTATCCGATCGGACGAAAAACGACACCTTTCCGATGTGTTTTCTCACCGCAAAAGTCATGATTCCAGTATATTGTAGTCGTTGCTTGGCAACATGCAATAACTGTACAGGAATAGAAAATAACTGTCCGGGAATATAACATTTCCGTCCTAGGCCGGGAATGTAACATTTCTGTCTTATTCAAACGCCTTGTTTGTCAGATCTGACGTCTATCAAAAGTAACATTTGGCTGTAGTTTCCGGAGCTACGTAATAAACTTCAAGCTCGCTCGATTCAAAACTTGATATTATGTTGAGTTTAAATTTAAAACACCGTTTTTATTTAGAGTAATATTTGGCTCTATTTTTATAAGTACGTATTCTAATTAATTTCGATCGGATAAAAAAATAGTATGTGCAACTCGTAGGAAAAGCACATTCCTGGACTCCCTAGTCGTCCAGGAATGTTTCGCTTTTCCTCCTAGTTACACAATATACTATTGTTATTTAGTTGCTAAGGACATAATTAGTAATGTTTAATTCCACCTTATCTATGAAAATATGACACCAGCTACTGTTTTGTGACAACGACGTTAAATTTTCATTCATTGCAAATTTGGTTCATGAAATTCTCCTACGAATATAACTCTTGCATTGAAAATTATGCTAATTTTTGGGAAATCAGCATTCATGCAATTTGGAGCAAGCAAAAGCATTCGTGCACTACGTGCACTCATGCTTTTTCTGGCTCCAAATTGCATACATGCTGATTTCCCAAAAATTACCGATAATTTTCAATGCACTCGTTATATTATATTGAAACGGACCAAACCGGGGTCAATATTTTTGAAATTAATAGTAGTATTTTTTTTTTATTATTTTAATTTAAGGCATTTTTCCAAAATTTATATT
>MU184552.1:24538-79333 GCA_016904865.1 Pissodes strobi
CCATGCATTCTTTCATAAATTCTCCATCATGAAAGGCATTGACTTAGTATAATTTTTTTCCGATACAATACAGATCACCTAAAAACAAACGGTGTGTGCATAAGATCGTACGACAGAAGTGAAATCTCGCTTGACAGAAGTAATCTCGAGCCGACCTTACCCAGAAAAAAATATGCTAAACGCGTTAAAAAATATTAAATCATCAAAACTATTTTGTTAAAATATAAGCTAGCTTTAAACGAAACTGTAGCTTTAGTACCGCCTATTAATGTGATAAAAACGCTTACCTTTACATAAGCCTTGTTCTTTATATTTGATCTCAGAAGTGTATATTGCTGCAACCGTAGTTGTTTCTTCAAGACTCCTACTTTAACAACCAGGATCTAATCCTCAATTGTCCCACAATTAAGGGTTCGCGAGACCGAGACCGAGACCTGGCAAGTCTCGGTCTTGGTCTCGAAGAAAAAATTTAGTCTCGGTCTCGGTCACGGGTCTCCAAGCTCGAGACCGAGACTACCTTGGTCTCGGTCTCGGTCTTGTCTCGGTTTGGTCTCGGTCTCGGGTTGAGCAAATAAAAAGTAATTAAATAATTTACTGTTTTATTTCGTTAATAACACAAACGTTACTTCGGAATGTTAAGTTAAATGAAACATCAAATAATTGTCTTTTGTGTATCAGTTCTTTGTGTGGATGTGATATTAGGGATAAACTTCTTAAATAATTTTACATTTTTTGTTTGCAACAGTTGTTTGTATAATAATAGTTAACTTAAATAGGTACCTAATAATATTTTAATATATTTCATGTTAGTTTCTAAATTGTTGTTTTGATATAAAAATGCTTACCTCTAATGTAGACAGTATACAAGTGATCGGGATTTTTAAGTATGTACACATAAAAACTAGGTACCGATTTATGTCAATTTTATTGTCAAAGTCAACGCTTTTTCTTCTTATTTTTTACATTTCTTATCAGTTGTAGCGTAGCCATACAAAGTTATGTCATTTTCAAACATTCTGTATTATATGGAAACATTTATTTTGAAAACTCTTAAAATTTAACGGTATACAGGGTGTCGCGAAATTGGTGGACGAAACATCAACCATGTATTTATCGGTCAAAAATAACTAACATTTTTCTTATAAATATATATCGGGAAGGGAGCTAGAGCCTCTTAAAAATGGGCCCCTGAATATGGTTTTCTTCAATTATTTCCGAAACGGTGTAAAATAGAGTTTTAAAATTTTGGGATTCTACTAACTTTAATATTCTGAATTTAAAAATGGAATTAAAAATAAAAAATTTTAGTCAGGTGCGAACATTTTAGGGGGTGAATCTAAACATTAACTTTTTTTGTGCTAACTTTTTATATATTTTTTCTTCAAAATTTGAAAATTTGAATTTTTTTTCGCAAAAAAGTGCTTCTTAGTTTGCTTCGCTAGGACGAAGCGTTTTTGAGAAAAAAGGATTTTAAAGTATACTGACTGCTAAAAACGGGTGTAAAATGAAGGTTATAATTTTTGATATTCCCCAAAAATTCCTTTTGACGCTACAAAACTTCATATTATTATAAAATAATAGAAGCACTTGTTCCAGAAAAAGTTGACAGATTTTCAAAATTTGATAAACTATAGCATTCAATTTACACCCGTTTTTGGCAGTTGGAATACATTTATAATCCGTTTTTCTCAAAACCCTGCGTCCTAATGATATGAAATAAGAGGCACTTTTTTACCCAAAAATAAATAAAATTTTCAAAATTTGTAAAGAAAACAAAAAAATAGCCCACAAAAAAGTTGACGTTAATTTTTTATATTCACTCCCAAAATGTTAAGCACCTGACCTGAGTAAAATTTTCTATTTCTTATTCCATTTCCGAATTCTAAATATTAAACTTAGTGTACTTAGGGGAATTCCAAAATTTTAAACCTCTATTTTACACAATTTTGGAAATAATTAGAAAAATAAATAAAAGAAAAAAAATAATTTTTAAAACAAGCTTTTATTTAAATGCACTAAAAAGAAGAAAATAAAATTTGAAGTAAATCAAGCCCATTCTTTTGTTAAATATTAAACAATTTTATATGAAATAAAAGCTTGTCGCGAGATTTTCTTGTTTAAATTTCTCGCGACAAGCTTTTATATCATATAAAAATGTTTAATATGTAACAAAAGAATGGGTTTGATGTACTTCAAATTTTATTATCTTCTTTTTGGTGCATTTAAATAAAAGCTTGTTTTTAAAAATTATTTTTTTACTTTCATTTATTTTTTACTTTTTAGTAGGTATTATCGGATAGCAAAATCACAAATTTAGTAAATATTATATTTTTATTTATAAAACTTAGATTCGCAGTATATAAAAAAAGCCATTTTGAATCCGCTATTTTGATTTTTTTGATAAAAAATGTATATTCCTTATCCCTAAAAACCCCCTAATACCAATTTTAAACGAAATCGGACATACTTTAAGTAGTGCCCTCACCACTAAGCTTTAAAGGGTGGGGGGAAGTGTAAGCAACATCATAGTTTTAAATTATCTACAAACGCATTCCAAATTTGAAGCCAATTGGATATGTAGAAGTCAGCTAAAATTGACTTGCAATATTTAACCCAAAATCGGCCATATTAAACACGCTATTTTGAATGTTTTAAATCTGATAGGAAATTCATATTCCTTGTCCCCAAAAACCCTCATATACCAATTTTAAACGAAATCGGACATACTTTAAGTAGTGCCCCCTCCCCTACCCCTAAAAGGGGGAAGGTGTAAACTTAACAACATTATAATATTGTATTGCCATCGGAACTATAAACGTGTACCAAATTTCAAGTCAATCGGACATATAGAAGTAGTTCTAATTCAGCTTGCAAGATTTGATTACAGACAGACCCACAGGTGAAAGTAAATAAAAGCTTGTAAAAACATCTTCAGGGGCCCACCTTTAAGAGGCCCTAGCTCCCGTAGGAGGCGTTTTCCGATATATGTTTATAGAACAATTTTAAGGTATTTTTGACCAATAACTACAGGGCTAATGCTTCGTCCACTAATTTTGTGACATTACCTTGTAGATATTTAAAAAAATGTGAAAACTCATAGCTGTTTATTGCTTGGAAATGGCTCAACATAAGTTATCTACATAATTATATATTATGTACATAACAGTATAACCTTTCTTCTAGAATCTTAAAAAGAAACAGCCCAATTTAAAATAAACAAGCGTTATACCCGGATTTGCACGATTTTTCAATTTTTTGGTTGATTGGACCCCGTTGGCATAAATTGCCAATAACATACATCAAAATTTGATTTTTTCAGAAAAATAACTTTTTAAAATTCAACAAATAAAAATATTTTTCGAGACCGAGACCGAGACCGAGAGTCTCGTTACCTTGGTCTCGGTCTTGGTCTCGGTCTCGATAGGTAAGTCTCGGTCTCAGTCTCGATTCCAATTTCCAGGTCTCGGTCTCCGTCTCGATCTCGTTTTCGAGACCGAGACCGAGACAAGACCGAGACCGAGACCATAGTCTCGCGAACCCCTACTCACAATGTCTTTTTGAATCGTTTTCTTTCATAACAGCAATCTTCTCACGGCATACCAAACACACGGGTTTTTCTTGAATGCTTGCAAATAAATACAGGTTTGTCCACTTTTCTTTAAAAACTCGCAATTCATCAGCGATTCTGCGTTTTCGATTCATAGCCGCAATAGCGCCGCCGAAATAATTTGCGAAATAATATTGTCACGAATTATTCCCTGGATTCACCAGTATGCAAAATAACGCACTTTAGTAACACTTCAATACTCTTATAATAATAAATAATTAACTACACTATAAAACATCATATCCGCTCCAATGCCAAAACTCAAAAAACTGCCAACGTGACGGCCAGCCGTCCAGAATCCTCTCAAATAACCGCGAAGTGTCCAGCACAACAGCGTAATTTTCGTAGTAGCTATTGAGTTTGGGTTAGTTACTGAGAATAGAAAAGTTTATTCAAAAAATAAAAAAGATCAAGTTTGTACAGGGTGGCTCGAATTCGTGTCTATGTATGGGGAACTCGAAAACCGTAAGAGATACAGTGTCGGTCAAATTAAGGCAAAATTGCGCATTTAAGTGCCTAACAATATGCCGTTTAGAAAGTTTTAAAATTCCGAGTATTTACGGAGATATCCGGCCAAAACCGAAATTTTGAAAAATCATTTTATTTTTTTCCTGGGCTTATTTAAAATCGGATTTCAAATCTAATTGCACTTTTGCATTGCTACTTTTTCCGCTCTATCCAATGATGATGTCTAGTTTGAAATCCGACGTTTCGTCTTCAAGGGATCACCATCAACTTTCTTTTTTTAAATACGAACTTTAATTTTTTTTATCGTTTTTCAGATGGTATTGGCGTTATTAATATGAGTATGTGTTTTTATTTATTTTTTACTTTTTATTTTTTTATTTTTATTATTTTTTTATTATTTTTATTTTATATGTTTTGCTTTGGCGTGATATTAAATAATTTAAGGTAGGTACTTTTGAAATTGTCATATTCCATAAAAATATTTTATTTGTTTTTTGCATTAAGTGGAAAATTGGAGCCCGTATTAAAAATTAAAAATAGTAAAATTATTTCTTGCGAGAATATTGCCATGAACTATTACTCAAACAAGTTGCTTAGTGCATTTTATTTATAAGCAAAATTCCAGTAGGTGTTTTTCCATCAAAGTTCCTATAGTATCACGTAGTATGATTATACATTTTTGATGTTCTCTATTAAATAAATTTCTTAATTCGTTAAAAGTTGGGAATATTTTATCTTTGCAGTAAGCAACTTGTTTGAGTAACAGTTCATGGCTATATTATCGTAAGAAATAATTTTACTATTTTTTATTTTTATTACGCTCCAATTTTCCACTTAATACAAAAAACAAAATAAAATATTTTTATGGAATATAAAAATTTTAAAAGTAGTATTTAAAATTACGCCAAAGCAAAATATATAATTAAAAAAATACTAATAAAAAAAATAAAAAAAAATAAAAAAAAAATAAAAACACATAGTCATATTAATAACGCCAATACCATCTGAAAAACGAAAAACAAAATTTAAGTTCGTATTTAAAAAAAGAAAGTTGATGATGATCCCCTGAAGACGAAACGTCGGATTTCAAACTGGATACCATCATTAGATAGAGCGGAAAAAGTGGCAATGCAAAAGTGCAATTCAATTTGAAATCCGTTTTTAAATAAGCCCAGGAAAAAAATAAAACGAATTTTCAAAATTTCGTTCTTTTCCGGATATATCCGGAAATACTCGCAATTTTAAAACTTTCTAAACGGCATATTGCTAGGCACCTTAATGCGCAATTTTGCCTTAATTTGACCGACACTGTATCTCTTACGGTTTTCGAGTTCCCCATACATAGACACGAATTCGAGCCACCCTGTATTTAAAAAGAAAGTTAATGTAGGTAACTCACAGGTAAAACGTTGCACAGGCTTGTTCCTCATATTTTGACAAGCTATCATCATTTTATTATACGAGATATAGAAAAAGTTGAAATTCATGAGCTGTTGACTCTTTTGTGAGCTGCCAGGATTTAAGAAAATGTTATTTTTTATTTAAATAAATAAATAAATAAATTAATAAATCAGCATTGCAAGGCTTGCAAAACTTGTTTCTATCTCGTATAATAAAACGGTCATAGCTAGTCAAAATATGAGGAACACGCCTGTCAATTTTTTTTTACAGGAATTATTTTTCCTAAAATTAAAAGCTTTTTGAGACATAGAAAAATAAAATTTTCACAATATTTAAATGTTCTTCAATACCTCTGAAAATGTGAATAGTTTGGCAATTTACCTTCTTGGAAAATCAACATTATTAGAAACACGTCTTCAGCACGTTAAAAATAATGAATTTTATACAGCAAAATCTTGAACCTTTCAAAATTCGAACCAGTTGGGGTTTCCGAGATACAGTGTTTTGAAAATCGTAGTAAAAATTTAATTTCCTATTTCGATTTGGGTTAAAACTAGAATGATTCATTACTATGGCCTTTGAAGGTGAATTGTTGAGATATCAATACCTTATTGTAACAAGTCATGGCTGTGGTTTTATCAGACACAAATACGTTCCAAGCGAAATCATAAATGTTTCTATTTTAGGCATTTTTTTATAGAAACGTTGTTAGTCACGGTCGCGATTAATCAAACAATTTAACAATAGCCGTAAACAGGGGATTAAGCTTGCCATTTCTTTGACAACAAAAGAGCGGAGATAACGATTTTCGATTTCCTAGATGCCAGATTGTGTATTTAGATATGGAAACTGGCGAGATTTTGATGAGATTCAGCGCAATTTCTTTACGAGATTATTAATTTATCTTGAGGCAAATTCGTTCGACAGTATGTCTCAAATTGCGGATGGTGTCACCACGATTTCACTTAAAGGAAGAGTTTACCAGCAATGCAAAATAGTATATTATATATCTAGGGACTAAAGAAAGTGACTCATTTAATCCCGCGAATGGAGTTGTTGCCATTTAATTCAAGGGATTAAAGTACTTTAATGTTCCGGTATATACATTATTTTTTGTACTTCCGGAAATAGTATTACTAAAATTAGATAATATTGAGGTATAAAATTAGAAACCCCTGATAATAATACATTTTCATGCGAGGGCCAGTTGAATATTTTATTAGTGTACTTTCAAACATTTAGTTATTGTATAAATTAAAAAGGCGTTTGTGTCATTAATTATGTGATCACAGTCGAAATAGAAAAATTTGCTTTGAAAAAAGCAGCTGAAAAGGCGTTAGAAGGTATTTTGGCCGACAAAATTAAGGAAATATATGAAGCGCAATATGAGTTACCTAAAATCTGAATGAAAAGTCAAAAATTTCAACCAGGATGCCATACTCGTGTTTTTCCAGAACTGTCTCTCCTTCAGCACTTTAGGCACCTTTTTCCATGCTGAAGTCCATGCTCAACGTTAAAAATATTATTCATATCGGCTAGTTTCATAAGGTAAATGCCCCGTTGAGAAGATTAAATCAAATATATAAGCTAGAAAAGCCAAGATACTAAGGGGGGACCACGTTGACAAAATTTTAATGGGTGCTCCTAGATAACTAGTTTTCAATAATAAGGTAGCTCTTATTTTTGATGTCGCAGGAGCCTGCAGAAGTAAGGAGTTAGTTTAGTTGACAGTGAACGATGTACCTGATTTAGGTCACTCAGTCTTAATTAACATTTAAATTATCAAAAATAAGATCGATCGGTATTTTAGTAATTAGGTTTTAGTGAAACGCACGTCGAGTACAAAAATTCTGTTTCGGTATTGTGGGTCGAAGGTTCCAAACCCCAACATAGTAAAAATGTTGTCAATTCATATTTTCGTCAACCCAAGCTTATTGTACGAGTATAAGTAGTGAAGTGTAAACATGTTTGTTATGGAAAGTTCCGATGATGATCTTCCTATTCTTCCTGATATTGTGGAAGCGGCACGAACCGTCAATTTGGATTTATTTCCTACCAAATCCAAGGAGAGATATGAAAAACAGTTTAAATGTTTTGAATCTTGGTGCAATAAAAATGGCGCAAAAATCCTGAAAGAAGAAGTCTTCTTGACTTATTTCTCTGAACTAAATAAGGTATGTAAGCCGAGCACTTTGTGGAACAGGTACCTACTCAATCTTAAAAGGCACTCTCAAAATCCTAAATCTAATCTAATGAGATACATGATGGCAAATTTCTATTTATTATATAGAAAATATGCTCAATTTCGAAAACCTAACACTCCATATAGACTATTTTTTTGTTCAATACAAACAAACAAAGTACAATGTGCAGTGTGGGGGAGTTACCACATTTGGGAAGATGCCATAAGAAATCGCTGCATATTTGCGTCTATTGAGCCCAAAAGAGGACACAGTTTCCGTCGATCGTCGGCTACTATATTGTCTGATTCTGGTCGAAGAAAATCTACATCTGTCGCCGAGGAATATCTAGAAAAATCTACAATACAAAAAAAATGTATATCCAATACGATATTGAACACTAATAATTGTCCTTTTTCTTCGAACTCGACCTAGGAGAAAGAAATCGAAACCTCGCCATGAGTATCTTCCTTCAACCAATCCATGTCCACTTCAGCACTATCTCCATCTAACATAAAATGACTTGGTGGATAGAAATCCACATCTGTCGCCGAGGGATATCTAGAAGAATCTACAAAACAAAAAAATATTTATTAATCAGATATTGAACATCAATAATTGCCCCTCTTCTTCAAACTCGACCTATGAGAAAAAAAATCGAAATCTCGCCATCAGAATCTTCCTTTAACCAATCCATATATTATAGTATATGGAGCTATTTCCATTCAAAAGTGTCACTACAAATAGTATGTCCAACTCTAGATCAATTAGTGTTTGGTGCTCTAGCCCGCCAGTGGACAACGGAATGGCATCAGCCATTAGCTTACAAGATGCTAATAACTGATCTTTCATTATAAATATTAATAATAATAACGATAAAGTTATTATTTTTTGTAACTCATTGTTCTTGAATAATTAATTTAAAAAATATAATTATTTTTTTATCATTTTTGTCTTGTTTTACATGGTCGTAGAAAAAAACATGCGGAAAGTTCCTTTACCCGTTCTCGACTATTACAAAATTGATTAAAAAATTATCTTTACAAAATAATTTGCGATAATTTTTGTAAACTAAGAAAAAATAATTTGTTGTAAACAATGTAAAACGGAACTTGGGCAAGTCAATCTTTATTTGATTTTATTATTTTGACAATGTTGTTCCAAAGCACAGAAAGAACCGTAACAACTAACAAAAAAATAAAGTATGCCCCTCGAATGAAGGCGCATTACATTTGATATCTGAGAAAACTCATAATTGTGTGGAAATATATAGTTGATAGAAGTTTGGGTGAGATCAGGTTAGATTACGTAAGTTTAGTTTACCAAAATATACCAAATAAATGTAGATATCTATATTACTTCAAGTCTCGTTCTTCTCTACAATTTAAAACGTTATATATAAGTGTGGTTGTAAAAAGCAAAAGACCATTTGCATTCGATTCGTCTCACATTCCTCGATCTAACGATATGAATCACGACTAGTCTGTCGTGAGAAACTAAAAGTCGCCCACACCCACCCTTAACATAATCTAATGTAAGAAATGACTTTTAGCAGATTACGCAAGTTTAGTTTACCAAAATATACCACATAAATACATATTACCTCAAGCTTCGTTCGTTTTTACTATTTATAACATTAGTGGTGGTTGTAAAATCGGCATTCGATTCGTCTCTCAATCCCTAATCTAGCGAGGTTAGTTTCACTTAGTATCAACTTATTTTAGTCATTTGAGTCGGTTCCAATACGTTATAAATAATTTTAATAGATTTCGTTAGGGTTAGTCGTCTAATTAATTTTCAGTTAGTTTCTCTTAGTCGCATTTTTTTAAACTTATTTGAGCCGGTTCCGTTACGTTATAATCAATTTTAATAGATTTGTTTACTTTTGGTTAGTCATCCAATCACCTTTCTGATAGTTTCCCTTAGTCTTAACTTATTTTAGTCATTTGAACCGGTTCCGATACGTTTTAATTCATTTTAATGGATTTGGTTAGTTTGAGTTAGTCGTTCAATCAACTTTCGGTTAGTTTCACTTAGTCTCAAATTATTTTATTTTCATTCATTTGAGTCGGTACCTATCCATTATTGTCAATTTTAATAAATTTGGTTAGTTTTGGTTAGTTGTCTAATAAACTTTCGGTTAATTTCACTTAGTATCAGCTTATTTCAGTCATTTGAATACATTATAATCAATTTAAAAAATTATATTATTTTTGGTTAGTCGTTGAATCAACTTTCGGTTAGTTTCCCTTAGTCTTAACTTATTTTAGTCATTTGAACCGGTTCCGATACGTTATAATCAATTTTAATGGATTTGGTAAGTTTTGGTTAGTCGTTCAATTAACTTTCGGTTCGTTTCGAATTATATTAGTCATTTGAGTCGGTTTCGATACGTTATAATCAATTTTATTAGATTTGATTAGTTTTGGTTAGTCGTGTAATCAATTTTCGGTTCATTTCAGTTAGTATCAACTTGTTTTAGTCATTTGGACCGGTTACGATTCGTTAAAATCAATTTTAATGAATTAGGTTATTTTTGGTTTGTCGTCGAATCAACTTTCGTTTAGTTTCACTTATTCTCAACTTATTTTACTTATATGAGTCGGTTCGGATACGTTAAAATCAATTTTAATAGATTTGGTTAGTTTTGGTTAGTCGTCTAATCAACTTGCGTTTAGTTCCACTTAGTCTCAACTTATCTTACTTAAGTGAGCCGGATCCGAAACGTTATAATCAATTTTCATAGATTTGATTAGTTCTGGTTAGTCGTCCAATCAACTTTCGGTTAGTTTCCAATAGTCGTAAGTTATTTTAGTCATTTGAACCGGTTTCGATACGTTATAATTAACTTTAATGGATTTGGTTAGTTTTGGTTAGTCGTCAAGCAACTTCCGGTTAGTTTCACTTAGTCTCAAATTATTTTACTTATTTCAGCCGGTACCGATATATTGTAACTAATTTCAATACACTCAACTTTCGGTTAGGTTCACTTAATCTCAACTTATTTTGTTTCTTTACGCCGGTTCCAATACACTATAATAAATTTTAATATATTTGTTTATTTGGTTAATCGTCCAATCACCTTTCGGTTAGTTTCACTTAGTCGCAACTTATTTTAATCATCCGACGGGTTATAATTAATTTTAATATATCTGGTTATTTTTGGTTAATTAATTCGGTTAGTCTCACTCAATCTCAACTTACTTTAGTCATTTGAACCGTTTCCGATACGTTATAAACAATTTTAATAGATTGGGTTAGTTTTGGTTAGTCGTCAATTTAAATTTCGGCTAGTATCACTTAATATTAACTTATTTTAGTCATTTGAACCGGTTACGATAAGTTATATTTTAATAGATTTGGTTATTCCTGGTTAATCGTCGAATAAACTTTCGGTTAGTTTCACTTAGTCTCAACTTATTTTACTTATTTGAGCTGGTTCCAATATGTTATAATCAATTTTAATAGATTTGGTTAGTTTTGGTCAGTCTGCTAATCAACCTTCGGTTAGATTCACTTAATATCAACTTATTTTAGTCATTTGAACCGGTTACGATACATTATAATCAATTTTAATAGATCTGGTTAGTCTTGGTTAATCGTCGAATCAACTTTCGGGTGGTTTCACTTAGTCCCAACTTATTTCAGTCATTTGAGTCAGTTGCGATAAGTTATAATCAATTTTAATAAATTTGGTTAGTATTGGATAATCGTCGAATTAACGTTCAGTTAGTTTCACTTTGCCTCAACTTATTTTACTTATTTGAGCCGGTTCTGATACGTTATAATCAGTTTTAATAGATTTAATTAGTTTTGGTTAGTCGTCTATTCAACTTTTGGTTAGTTTCACTTAGTTTCAACTTATTTTAGTAATTTGAGTCGGTTCCAATACGTTATAATCAATTTTAATAGATTTGGTTAGTTCTGGTTAGTCGTCTAATCAACTTTCGGTTAGTTTATCTTAGTCTCAACTTATTTTACTTATTCGAGCTGGTTCTGATACGTTATAATCAATTTTAATAGATTTGGTAAGTTTTGGTTAGTCGTCTAATCAGCTTTCGGTTCGTTTCACTTAGTCTCAACTTATTTTAGTCATTTGGGTTGGTTCCGACATGTTATAATTGAGAGTAATAAATTTGGTTACTTTTGGTTATTCGTCTAATCAACTTCCGGTTAGTTTCACTTAGTCTCTACTTATTTTAGTCATTTCAGTCGGTTTCGATACGTTATAATCAATTTTAATAGATTTGGTTAGTTTGGGTTAGTATTAGTATTTCTTTTTCCATTTGATGTTATTTTATCAGTGTTATTTATTAGTTTATATTTCTTTTTAACAATTTGTTACTGTCTTTTATTATCTTCATACTCCAATTTTCGTCAAAGGTCTGTATGATTTTCTCGTGTTTGTATTTCCTCATATCCTTATTGATTTTTAGAGCCTTCTTCGTACTTTCATTTTGCTTTTGTTAGTATGATAAGCATCTTTTCTACTGTTTTCGCTACAGTAATTCGTATATGGGATCTGAATCTCTCTTAGGAGAACAGAATGAATTAAAACTTGTAACGCATTTAAAAAATGCATAAACTGGGTTTCCTTTGAATATAGACGATGCGCGCAGAGTAGGATTTTTCTTTGCCAATCAGTTAAAAATCCCTAACAGGTTTAACAAGGAAAGGGAGAAAGCGGGTTATGAATGGTTCAACTCTTTTCTGCGCCGACGTCCAGATTTATGCCTCAGAAAATCAGAAGGTGTCTCCATTGCACAAGGCCAGGGAATGAATCGTTAACAATTGTATCGAACTTCTGTAGGATACTTTTACAGAACCACATACAACATTGTCGAGATTGGACTGCAAATGAACAATAGGACAAGTATTGTCGTCGCTGAAAAGAGTTCTATGGCCTCTTCCTCAGAAAAAGTTGAAGCAATCTTTTGTATCACATGTTGCAACGCAGAAGGTACATGTCTACTGCCAGCCTGTGTCTTAAAGGAAAATACAAGAAAGCCTTAGTGTAAAGATGGGTATGCCTCATGGTTCTACATATCCCAAAAACCGGCTTATGCCAACACGGCAATTTTTACCACATGGTTGAAGGAATATCTTATTCTTTGTGAACCTGTCGGAAAAGTCCTATTCGTACTGAATGGCCATGCATCCCATTTTAGCTCCGTGGAACTGCTCGAAATAGCTAGGGATAATGATGTGCTGCTGTGCCTTCCGAGCCATACTACCCATTACTTACAACCTCTCGATAGAGCCGTGTCTAAGTCCCTTAAGTCTTATCTATACGGTGCCTGGCAACAATGGATTCGTGCTAATTCTGGAAGAAAATTAACCACGCTTCAATTTGGCTAACTGCTTTCAGCAAGTTGGGAGAAAGCATGCACAGTTTCTAATGTAGTATCGGGGTTTGAAGCTACTGGTATTTTCCAGTTTCACCCTGAATCCGTGCCCGACCATTCGTTTTCTATTTCTGATACTCGGCATTCAATAATCTGGATATTCATGAACTTAAGAACTTCCATCCCCCAGTTAGTTGAAAATTTAAATAACAAGTTAGACTCTCAACCTAATGCTCAGGAAGGTTCCAGTTTAACGTGTAGTCAACATCAAGCTTCTTTCGATTCTGAACCTCAAGTGTCAAAAAGGGGTCTGGTAATAGAAAAGGGTACCAAATTTCTCGGATTTGGCAAAATGTCACCGCAGAGAAGTACTTCTAAAGAAGATATCACTTGACATAACGAAAAGACGATTGGACTAAATGCATTAAACGCCTGGGTTGGCTACACGAGTAGTGCTGAAGCTTTCTTAACATGTGCATGAATGCTTTAGAAGTTTTTCAAGCTTAATAGCTGAGTAATGCATTTTTTTTCGTTTTCATCGAATAAATTTATTTCCTTCTACATAAATTACATTTACCCCTTCCATACATAAAAAAATATGTATACTGGCCATCTCTCCCTGTCGGCAAAATAGATGATGGCTAACTCACTCTGATATTGCGGGAGAGATGGCCAATGGGTCTTGGACATATGTTTTATTAATTTTGGAATCAAAAATTGAGATATTTTCAGAGTTAACTCAGATCATATCGATTATTAAATTATTTAGCTATACTTTATGAGAGTTAGAATATTCCTTAGTCTTCGGCACTCCATAAATATAAAAATAAATGACATCTAGCCCGGATTTACCCTATAGTATCCATCACTATTTCGTTCAGATTCTCCATATGGTTGGTCAGTTTTTCGCTTTGCGGATCATTATTACGGATGTTCTCTTCAAATAGCACCTTTTCATTCAAACTAAGCATTCTTTGACGTCGAAGTAAATTTTATCGGATTTTCTTTAAATGTTATGATAACGTCGTCATAGAATATATTTATTTCCCGGTGATACTTACACATCTTAGGTTATACCGGGTGTTGAATCGTAAAGTCAAATATGCCATTCTTGCGGATATTGCTTCTAAGTAGATAATGAATATCGATTATTTATTTAAAACCCATCACCTCCCACTAATTAGTGCTCTTTGTCAACGTGGTAGGAGATCGTTGATTTCGCCTGTTCGTAGCATTAGGCCAGTGCCCAATGGGGAATCCGTCCCTGCTAGGCAGCAGGTATTAATAATTTGTTGAACTCGATTCGACGTCAACTTATCCAGATCGGGGCAGTATATAATACTTACGTAATTGATCCTTGAAAACACAACACTTTCATACAGACTTTAGTTAGTAAACATGAGGTTTACTTTACATGAATCATGAATCTTTATTTCCCAAATAAAAAGCCAAGCTTTAGGAGTGGCAACATAAGGAAACGTTTTCTGTGCGACTTTAGTATATGAACATAAAATATGTTTATCCTTCTAGGTGAAACGTTAGTTTCATGAAGACGTTCATAATACGCTTTGAAAGGTAAAACTAATTCCCGTTAGGTCATCGTCAGCAAAGTTCGAATAAATATCTGAACAATGTAAATATGATAGTTCATGCCGCTGACTAATTTGATAAAAAGATACAATCCGAGACACATTCTTCGACCCATTGTTACGAAATTCTTAAAATGCCAAAGATATTATACTTCCAGGAACGTACGGATATATTATGAATGTTTCGAACTTGATCTCGATTAATGCGCCACGCCCGAATTTTGGTTTGCATGTATAAATTAGGTATATATTCATAAGTGGAATTTGTTAAATTCTGATATAAAGCTGTTTTATTAATTTTATGAAACATTTCTAGTAGAGAGTACGTACCTACATCGACGGACACACAGTTTTATGACCTGTATATTAAAAACCTTTCCCGTTTAGAAACCTTTAGCCATATTTATGTGTGTTTCTCTTATTTTTCATGCTCTTAAAAAAATAATAATTGAATTGGAGTATTTACACGAGGAATTGTCAAAATTATCGAGTTTCTTGAATTTTGAAATATTCAACAAAGGATTTTCTTGCGATCAACCCAAATCAGATATTATGCCTATTTGTTTCTACAAATCGTTCTTTATGTTCCAATTTCTATGTTTTCGAAGTGTAAGAATCAATTAATAATATTATTTTTGTCCACCTCAAAAAGATGTATTTTTCCTTAATTCCATCTTAAATTTCAATCAAATCATCTATTTATGTCAATATATAAATGTATATGTACATCCGTCAAAGAGAAAAATAAGTAAAATATTCTAATCAAGTCAGTATATTATATTATAAGAGAGGTCACATTATGGTACACTTTCATTAACAACACTAATCAGTTAGGTACATAACAAATGCCATTAACATTATAATCTAAAACATATTTCAAATAGTAAAACACACTACAAATTACAATTTGTTTTACTTTGGTTTTAAAATTTGTCCCGGCAAATTTTTATACCATTCCAAGACCTCCACCCAATAGTAATTCGGAAGCAGGAGGGTTTTGCTCCTCGTGTCATGACTGTGGGCTTTAAAGGATTATCTGCTGTCCTTAACATAGGCAAGGCTGTCGAGTACATAATAGAATGGAAGTGTCAGAAGCACCAAGTCTGTAAAGGCCTAACGGCAGTCATCCCTGAATCCCAGCATCATCATCTCCCTTACAGCCTATTACCTGCAATTCTAATTCTATTGGCGTTGGGGACCAATTTATTATGTTCTTACCAATTTGTTATCAGATCCCAAATTATAACTCACTACTGCTTGTATACTAGATAGAATTACTGCTAAAAACTGTTTCGAAATTGGACGCGTTGTTGCTATTCAATTCAAAGATAAAATACTCGGCAGATGGCGCTGAACGACAGATTACTAACAAATTAAGAATTACCAAATGATTAAACTACAATACCTTGAAATTCGGTCAACACCAGTTCTCGTAATAGCTCAACCAGCACCGTCTGCAACCGAACACCTGGCCTAGCTCGTCTCAGGGTGGTTCGAACTTTATCTTTTCCCACTATCAGGTTCCAAAATGATGTACCTGGATATGGAATTAAATCAAAATAAGTAAAAGTCCAAGTCGGGATTGGACGCCACCAAGTTTACTTTTATTGGCAAGCCCTATCGTCGTTTATGCGGACACAGTAAAAAAACCTTGGAAATATTGGAAATAAAAGATTCAGAGTTCAAACTCAAATGTCAAATTAAGTAAATAATTACCTGGTGAAGCCTACGCTACCTGCACAGTTACCACTCAAAATCTAAATTCTCAAATTCACCCAAAATAATACGAAGTATGTGAGGCCAATACTTTTATTTTCGAACAAAAAAAATAAGAGCAAGCTCCTCTATCCTTATAAGAAAATTCAATTAAACGTTAAATAAGTTACTGTCTGTCTAGACACACCCTCTTGTCAACTTTACAATCTAATTTAAAATTTTGAGAGGTGTCAAGCAAAAAAGGTTATAAAATTCAGAAAATTCCTCCCTCTTGTCAACCTGGCAGTCTAATTTAAACTTTTGGAAGGTGTCAAATAAAAGGTTAAAACAAATTTGAAAGTTTACTTCTCCGAAAGGCTCTGCGGTAACCTGCATCTTAGACGGTGGTAGAAATACCGAACTTATCACATAGACTATACTAAGTTAATTTAACTCGGTTAGTATAGCGTTTCCAAAAGCCCGAGTTGCAAGTTTCAAACAGAAAACGTATCCCACAAAATGCTATGTTACGTTTTAATATCAATGCCAAAATAAAGTAAAAAGGTATTAAAGTAAATAAACTTCCTCGGATATAATATGCAATTATACATAAATCTAGTACCCGTAAGAAGTAACTAATGAAACTAGGCCGGCGTAGTAACACTTCACAAAAGGTATTATATATATACTCTAGTGGATTATGATGATCGCTATTACATACTAAAGAAAATATTAAAGCGTTTTAGGAAAATGTTTGAGTACTAAATTCTGTTCAAATTTAAAAGTCTCTACCGTGAAGTAATTATATCTCGCACAATATTGCTGGCTAAACGTGATAATATGAATAAAAATAAACTTATCTTGAAGAACGATCTCCTGTAAAGGTAGGTCCGAAAACTGACCATCATCCTTCTCTGTATATCTAACAGCACAAATCAGTCAGGCTCCAGGTAATAGTGGCTCTTTCTACCCTACAGGGAGCCAGCAGTTAGAACCCCGCAACAACCAGCTACCGGAATTCCGCTGCTAAAATCCAGCCACTTGAATGCAACTACTAGAATCCAATTACTAGTATGTAATTACTAGAACCCTAAAACGGAAATTAATCCATAACAGCAACATAACATGAAATTAACAGAAATGCCAAAACTCGGCCCCAAAAATCTAATTGAGATTCTACATTCAAAACAACTTAAAACAGCTTATCCATAACTGGGGTTCACCAAAACCTTCCAGGGTATCTTGAAAAAATTAACGGGCTTATTGCCATTACAGCGGTTGCTAGAAATTTCTTCTAAAAGCAACTAACCCTCTCTAGAGAGTCTCAAACGACTTCCAGCATATTTCATTTACGAAATAAATCACCTCTCGAGATCTACCTCTCACCCCAAGGAATTTTCTTTGGCTATTGATAAAACAAAAGCCTTACAGAATCAATAACAGTTTTCTTCTATTTTCTCTCATCCTACTGGATTAATAAACAGAAACAAATCTGTAATCACGTCAATAACTATCGACTGACATTCAACTAAAAATCCTTAAATGTCAATTCAAATACTGCTTGTCAGAATCTTAGGCAGGTACGAACTTATCGAAAAAAAAAACAATATAGATGATTAACCAATCGATATTCCTTCCTAAAATGACTTTTATAAATAGGAGAATTTCCACCCGTAACAAGCCCCACGCTGTAAGCTAAACAGGCATAGCTTTTGATCGAATGGAACAGAGCGAAGTAGGTCGATTACAACAGTAGGTCGATTTCAACACAGGCCCTCTGACAGGTTCACTGAAACGCCGGGGTGCAATAAAGTTACCTTTGAGTCCATTTGCTGCATGAGCTTAGGTTCAATGTGTACTCCAAGAAGTCTTACATAGGAAGGGTTATCATTAATGTTCAGTTCACAAAGTGAAAACACTACTTGCTATTTTGATTTAGAAGTAAAAAAAAGTAAAAAATTTTTGTAAGGCACCAACCTCTGCATTAAGTACACTCCTGATCAATAACCCCCCACCCCCCTCCTTATTCTCACAACCGAACTCTGTCTTCCATCATCTTATAAGAGATATACTGTTTGTTGTAAAATTGTATAGTTTTAGTTTTTGTAACAGAAGATCTTGGGTCACATAGTCGAATGCTTTGCTTTTGTCGCAAAATAGTATCGCCCTGAGTCCAATTCTTTCAAAAATATTAAGTATTCTCCCTACCAGGTTCAATATACCCAGCACTTTGCTCTTGCCCTCACGGAACCCCAACTGACGGCTCACGAAGCAGGGAGAAATTCACTAGCCTAACCACAACTATATTTTTGACTAAGGCCAAGAGACTGATGGATTCATAGTCGAAGATGTTGCTGAGATCACCTTTTTTGAAAATAGGAAATAGGTATCACCCATCTTAAGGACACCCGGAAACGCACTATCTTTAAAGCACAAATTCACTAGTTTTGTTAAAGGAATCACAATGAGATGAGGTGAACACTACACACTAGGCCCAAAAATATCATGGTTAGTTTTATTTTTAAATTAATAATGATGTTTCTCATTGCATTAAAGGTTATTTTATAAAATGTAAAATAAGTTCCAGAAGTCCTCCTGATTTCCTGGAAATTATCTAAGTAAATTCCGAGAATTGTTTCCAAGGAATACCTACTCCGCATAGTTTTATTGGGATTTCCAGCAGAATTTATGACCCTATCGTCTGTTATTGCCTCGGCCGCCCTTATGGCACTTTTGTATTGTTCAACTGCCTTTAGACTTGTCTAATCGAAGAATCAATAAACAGTGGCCACTCGGTAGGTTTTATACGAAAGTCCAAGTTCGTTTATTAAACCTATAATATCGTGACAGTAAACCAAGGCATTTTTCATTGTAAAAAGTACTGCTAGCTTAGACTCTTTTTTCCGATATTTAGAAATCTTCACCTCTTCTTATAGCAGGTTCCACTGCTGCAAACGAGATCCAAGGAGCTGTGCCTTTGTTTTGTGAAGATCCAAATCACTAATAATGTATAAAATGGGGCAGCTCGCTGCTGCTATATTCGCAAGCGTTTTCCTCCTAATAACTTGGTGTAAAATCGTCTAGTTTATCAGATTCCGAATGTGTTTTGTATTTTTCTGGAGATTTAGAGACTGGTATGCTTGAAGCATCATGTGGCACAGATGTAATGGCTGAGGGAATATTAGAATGTTCAATTCTATGTTTTTACCAGAAAATCCCGCGATTTTTTAAAAGAAAAATTGGTTCTAAGGTTCCCCCTAAATCATTGGTATTCCAAATTTCTTAGCTTTGTGATTAGCATTTAATCAACCCATCAGGGCCGTAGAGCAAATATTGCACCAAATTTTGGGAGCTTAAGCTTTATCTTGATCTCCAACTTTGTAACCAAAATATAACTCTTAAGCTTTTTTACTTTTGTTGGGCTTTCAGGGTCAGTTCACGACGTATGTAACAGAAACTATTCGATTTATTGACACAGGATCGCAACGGCATCATTTATGCGCAATCAAAATAATTTAAAATGACAGTTACGCAACCCACAAAGAAATTACTAAATAGGTAACCAAACCGTTCCTTTACAACTGCTAACTGGTGAATATTTGTACCAGCTCAGTAATCCCTTCGGATACTTCCGGCCGCTCGAGCCATCAGCACTTCTATTGGTCAGAACGTATTTTCCATGTTCTCCAGATTCGGTTACGTGACCAGACAATATCAAGGTCAATTTAGGGACTATTACACAAGTAAAAGTTATTCAAATAACACATTAGTTTGACAGGGAGGATCTTCAACAGTGAAAATTGGCGCATCTTATTGAGTTGAACTAAGACCATTTTTTTGCGTAAAACTCATTAAAATTTCATAATTTTGAATTTATATTCAAAAAAAAAATCAATAAGACTAATGTTTATATGAAAAATATTGCTTATTAAATTTGTTGCCTTAGAACATGCCTGGAAACATATTGTACGCTAATTGTAGACTGATCTCTATAAATGCTCCAGAGCAATGGTTTGAAAGCTTTACTGGTTGCCGAGATATTTAATTTTTTTCAATATATTGTTATTTAAACTTATCCCAGATGAGAAAATACCATGTCACGTTTCTTAACATTTGTCCAATTATTTGAATGTTTGCTGAAAAGGAAAATATTCTCGACACGTATACTATAAAGCTAACATATCCACTTGCAAAATATCGTCTTTTGCTGATCTAGCAGTTTTATTTCTCGGAAGGAAGTGTAATAGGTATGTACCCATAGTTACGTCCCATATGTGACCTTATTATAATCGAGTCAGTGATCTTTTATCTTATGCATAAAAAATTGCCAGTAAAAGAATGATAATTGAGCGTAGGTAGGTATTATACTTAGAATTATAATATTGTAGACTAATTCCTTCGTTTTGTCAGTGGCATACGGCTCGTAGAAGCGCCCGCTCCCCTTCCTAACACACTAAGTACAAACATAATAAGTTGCATTTTTTTTTAAATTTAGTGCAGTGCGATTTAATAATTTTTTTATTTTTTCATATATATTTCGGTAGTAGAAAAAATTTTGTATGATCCGTATAAAAAAGGGCCACTTTACACACTTGTTGCATAAATAAGTATTTAATATTTTTATTTATTAGAAGCCCATTTTTTGAAAAAAGTAAACTCCCCGTTATCTTTTTGAATTAAATGACGCCCATCATCCGATTAGTACAGTTTTAAAGTATTTCAACCAGTGGCGGAGTTGCAGGGTACGTTGAAAAATGAAAAGGTTCAATTTTTACGCCAATGGATTTTTTTAAATCCAACAATTGATTATGTTAACTTAGAAGAAAAAATTGCTTCTATATATTTTTCCAGAGATTAACCGAAATAACCTACTTGCTTTTATGTTTAATAAAATCATACCTTAGCGTTTGTTTTAGTAATTTAATGGTTTTCATAGTAATTTAAGTAGCAAGAAATGATACCTTTACTAATAATAATATTTATTTATGAAAAAATATTCAGGGTATTTACAAATAATACATACATGATTACCCTAAATAAAATTTTACGACAGTGCGTTTTTGTCCACTTTGCCGCCCCTATTTTAGTACTGAAATTTACGCTTTCCCGCGTGGACAATCCCTTTCCCGCACTAATGTGGGAAAAGGAATCATCACTTTCTGCGTCGTTTGGATCAACGGCACTCGCGTAAGTTAAAGTATCACTTCCCGCACTTATTAGGAAAATAACTATGTTTAATAAATATCCTCATTCGCAAAATCACTACTCTTTCATACATGAGCATATAAAGCATTAAATGAATCATTTAATCAATAACTAAGAAATGGTTGAATGAATGAAATTGTGATGAGGGTGGGAAATCCCTTGCACGTAGGTCAACAGTCTGGGCTCGTCATGCGCCCACTCACACAAGAATTCCGCCAGGCAGTCCGGCCTCTCCAGCGAGGCTGAATCCTTTTTAGGCCCTCCGGGTTCAGAAGATAGCAGGCAACCACCCAAGTACACCCCTCTTACTCCCGCTCCCGTTGGACAATCGGCAAGGACATAAGTGGTCGATTTCTCGTCCTCTGAATCGGTCTTATTTTCCGTGACTTCTGTGCACCTGGAAGGGACCCTCGAGAGCCAGTGACCTTAGCACCATTACAAGAACCCTGGTCGCTTTTTAATAGGGCCTCTGGAGGCTAACGTGCATTCCGTCTTTTTATTGATCTTGCACTGGGGTTTTAGAATGTTCCCACCATTAGTACCAGGCCTCCACCCGATATGGAACTTGCGACGGGTCTCTTGAAGGTTCTCAGAGTTGGCCCCACCTCCCCCAAAACTGAGGTCCTTCCTAGAACGTTCCTCAGATTGTGGCGGGACAGCGATGTAGGTTTTATGCTGGACCCCTAGAAAGTTCTCAGCATTAGACGATTGTTTAGTTTCAGGGGAACTAGACAATCATCAGCTGCGGTGGCCTCTGCACAGTTGGAGAGTTTCATGCACCTTGAGTTCCGAGGAAAGTTTTTATAGTGGTACCTCTTGCAAGGGTTGATGCGGTTTACGGTATAGCCTTAGAGAGGGGTTCTTCAGAGTGAATCTCGTCCGGACCAGATGAGTCCTGGTTTTTTACTGAGGTGCGGCTCCTCCCTTTTCATCCGGACTTGCCACTGGCATTGGCGTACTTTAAGAACAGGGGGTTAACAGGGGAAATCAGACAGTTTTTTGGTTCAATGATATTATTACACTTTGTTACAATATATTCCATTCCTAAACAACAACAATTATATTTAGGTATAGAACAAAAGTGTGTAGAATTTCGAGCAAAAGTTCCTAGAATTTCGAGCAAATCCAAAAATATGATAATATCCATTTAAAAAAAAAATTATTCTCTCTGTCTAGTAATGAATTTCCAAGGCTCCTTTATACCCCCAACCCCACTTTTATACTTTTCATACTTTCATACTTTCAAATAAATTAAATGGGGGTAGAAATGATAGGTGATCACCCTGTACAGGGATTTCATTCACATTATAATATTCACTCATACTGCTTTATCCATTGAAAATAGAAAAAAGCTTTAAATACAAAAGTTGTAGAATTTTTCCAATATTATCTTTTGGGAATATCAAAAATTTCAGAATGACGTTAAAAATTTGAAATACAAATACAATTTTATTTTTTTTATTGGGGATTGTCGATTATAAAAATAGATCTTTTTTCTTGATTTCAAAAATATATGTAATAAACTTCTTGGTATTTAAGCTTAAACTTCAAACAATTTAAATTTAAACTTCAAGTTCTATTTGTTTTTCAAATTTTTAACATTATTTTTAAAATTTCTTACAATTGTTGTGTTTTTTTTTCTTTCGAATGTTTACATATAAACGAAAACTCTTTATATATCCCTGAAACTTTCCCACTGATTAGATTATTATAAGACTTTTCTATTCTGATAGTGGGCATCATTTCACTTTTTAAAAAAATACAGAATTATTGGAATTTTCTTTTTTCACATCCTGTATCTTGGAAATTACGCATTTCCGGACCCATATTCATATGAAATGTTTTTTTTACCTATTTTGTCTACACGTGGTTAAAGTCTAGGATTTTTACACATATTATAGCAGAAGAAACGCGTTCTCCTTCTGCTGGTCAAAATGAAGTTGGTCGTTCTTGGCTTATCTTTTTATTTCTTTATGTCATACCAGTACATTATTGTGTGTTATTGGGTTTATACCTTAGATACCATTTACATAATGGATTACTTTATGCCCGTGCGGGCATAAAGTCCACTTTATGGCCCGTGCGGGCATAAAGTAGGTACACTTTATGGACTCAAATAATTGAATTGAATTCGTATATTTTTTAAAATATTTACATATTGTGAATGCAATAACGAACTAGTATGACATAATAGTTTGTATACACCACGGTTATTAATAGATGTGTACGTCCTCGGGCGACTTATAAACCCTCTGGCCAGGGCCCTCGGGTTTGTAACATTGTCGCCCTCAGGGCATAAACATCTACTTAATACCCTTGGTACATAAATAATTATTATTTTTTAAATCAGTCCAAACTAACTCATACTGTTGCCATCAATGTATCTATAAATATTATAACCATGAATAGTATTTGAATATCTGTTTTTTCATTTGTGGCTATCCAGTTAAAATAGGCGTTATCTGAAGCATTATTTATGGGCAATATGAACATGCAATTTGCTCCTAATTAATATTTTATTCTTTACTTAGCTCCATGAATAATGAGCTTTGTGTAACACTGTTAATAATAGTAAAATTGTATTTTAGTATCAAATGGAAAGCCCATGACAAATCGCTTCATAATTGATGGCATTAGCATAACAAATTTCGAGAACCAAAATTAGGTTAAGTAAAGTTCTCAGGCATGTATAAAATGCAACATTTATGACGTCACGCCAATGGTCCTTCATCTGTAAAAAATAATTAATAATTTATAATTTACCTGAACTGGAGATTACTCACTGACCGGATGGGACGGATAAAAATTCTTCAAATTCTTCTCAAGATAGTTATTTACATCCGATATGTCTATGAAGGCAAAAAAGCCAGGAGGAAGGAAGTTGAGATGAGGAATTTCATTTATAAGGCATTTACGTTTATTTGTTTTTGATTTATTGATGTTTTGCCGGGTCAAGAGATCCCGAGACGGGTTTTTGTAGCAAGGTTGGCAGGCAACAAATAAAATTGTATTTAATATATATAATTAATCATCAAGCTAGTGGAAAATGCATTTTTTTTAAATTAATGATATCTGCTTTGTTTAATTTCTTTATTTAAAAAATCATCAATAAGTTTTCACTTCTAACTTTAGGAGTTTTAGCATAAAGAGCAAACTGTGTGCATGAGTTTTAAAGTTGTGTCTAGAATTTGACATTTAGAATAAAATACAATTCAATTAAATGTTAAGCATGGGCGTAGGTGATATTCAAGGGAAAAATACAAAATATAGTTGAGAAATCCTTTTCTGATTGATGACCGTAAGAATATAATTTTAATTGCATGGCCTTAAAAATATTTCTGAAAGAGATTGCAGCCCCCCAAAGAAATTTTTTTTCTGCTAAAAAATGTAGTATGTTTAATTAGCATACGCGATCATATAAAGAAATATATACACTGAGAGAAAAGAATTAGCCACTATACAAAAATCGAATGATCATAATACGAAACTTGTATACTATTTGTGATAAATTAACTGTTTTTGGCCAATATACAATCGGTTTTTCTGAAAGTAGTATCGCTAAACTATAACGATTATACAATTACTGTATACTGATTATTAAATCGTCGTCAATATCACAAAGTGACGTAACTCGAAAAAATTTAAAATTGAGATAAGTCACATATATAATGTAAAAAGGTATGCTCTACAAATTCACGAAATGGCGTATCTCAATTCATTATATTTATTATGATAGCACGGCGTATCTAGCCTGAGTATCTGATAATTGTCCAAAACAGAATTTCACGAAGAGACGTAACTTGAGTTAAGTCATTTTGTTAAATTTGTTTTACGAACTTTGTTAAATTTGTAAGCGGCGTATTTCATATTAACCTGCCGGGCAATCTTACGAGGCAGCGCAGCGCGATTTCATAGTTTGTCATGTTGTACCAAAAGAAACTACGTACAAGACTTCCAAGAAAGAACATTCGAGAAGACAACGTACCAACCAATACTTTTTGTCAGAGGAACATACTCGTCACTTTAGTATGTAAGACATTTTTTTTAAATACGTTGGGTGTTTCGGAGCGTTTTATGAGGACTGCCTAGAGAAAGTAAATGAGAACAGTTTGTGAAAGAAGAAAAAAGGGGTGGTCGCCAATCAGCTGCTATTATTAATAGAGACCAAAATCTATGGGACGCCATTCTCAATCACATTTAAAGATTTCCTAAGGTAGAGTCACACTACTGTAGGTCCAGCTCTATGAAGGAATATCTTCACCCCGGGTTAACAGTATCTAAAAATTTATGAGCGAATTAGATCCAAATGCCGAAAAACCTTGTATTGATTTATACAGAAACGAATTTAGAAGATTAAATTTAGCATTTCACAAGGCAAAGAAAGATCAGTGTTCTTTGTGTCTCAGTTACAGAGCAGGAGATGATGCCAAGAAAGAACAGTTAAAAGCTCGTTTCGAGAAGCCTGATGCAAAAAAGGCAAAGTAAGAGAAATTAAACAAAATGTCAAAACAGAGGCTTTAAACAATAGTAAAATTTTATGTGCTAGTTTTGACTTCCAACAAGTTATATCTTTGGATTGAGGTACAAAGCAAACGAGGTACTTCTGAGATAACTTCCTGTATTTATAAAGCTATAAGTGCCTACGGCACTAAGAATACCGTTAAAACGGTTGCCCTCTTTTCAGATGGTTGCGTTGGTCAAAACCGAAATTCGATCACTGCAGCCATGTTGCTTTATACTGTAGCAAACACAAAAAATATTGAGGAAATCTCATTGCGATTTTTTGGATCATTCCATGGGCAAAACGAGGGAAATTCCGCACATAGTGTTATTTCTACAGCCTTGACAACGGCCGGCGATATTTTTGTTCCTTCACAGCTATATCCCATTGTACGGCTTGCCCGAAGAAAGCTACCGTACATTGTCGAGCCTCTTGAATATCATGCCTTTTCAGATTTTAAGAAACTATCTAACGATCTCAGAATACTATCAGTTAGAACATCCGACTCAGGACATCCCATTAATTGGAAAGACATTATGGAGTTAAAGGTAAAGAAATCCGAACCATCAAAAATATTCAAAAATATATTTTAAGAATAGCCACCTTCAACAGGAATGTGATTCTTTAACGATTCTTAAACGACAAAAAGTTCGTTTATCTGAAGTTAATCTAGGGGTTTTAAATTTAGAAGTTCAAAAAGTCAGGAGTGATAAGTACAAGACTTAAAATCATTATGTGAAGTGTTCTTACCAGTAGTGAGGATTCACGAATACCAAAATTTTTATTTAATTCTGCCACATCATGCTGTGTAGCTTAATTTTTTACTTGTTAACTTTTATGTGTTATTTTGAATGTATTTAAGTAAGTTAGATTTTTACCTTTTATGAAAACTTAATAGTTTTAAGATATTTTACGTTTGGTTCAATATGTGTGTATTTGTTCATGTGCATTTTTTTCGCCAATTTTCGTAATAAAATGTCATTTTCAGCAAATTGTACTGCAGATTATTATCCTTATTATCCTGTTTTAGAGATTATTTATAGCGTAACTATTTTTGCTATCACCACACAATGATTCTTCAATTTCACGTAGTGACGTATCTCATTTTTTGTCTTTTTTTTAAACTATAGCAATTTGTTGTTAACAAATGATCTATGATACATGCAGTTCACATGTGCATCTCTTACTAAACCAAAAATTAGAATTGAGACTGCTACTGTTATTGATCACGGTTCAATTAAACTTTATAAAAAACTTTAAAACGCTCTCCTGTAAAGTTGTGAAAATCGAGTTACGTCACTTCGTGATATTGACGACGAAATAATCATATTAATTTAAGTTTTTGTGATATATCCGTACGCATATTTTATCCTGCTTTCTGCCTGTATACCATCAATACAGCAATTGCATAACCATTATTCAACCTGGTATACGATATATATAGTTAATTGTATATCCACTATATGACGGGTAGAATAGCTAATATTTAAATATTGATTAACCAGTATTCAACTTGCATGTGCACCGTATATATTTTGTTGTATAGTTACATATTAGTTATATTACATTTAAACTATATTTCATGGCGTTGGCAAACATTATGTTTGTAACATTACTTCAGTAGGGGTCCTGGATTCTATTCTCATCTTGATATTGTAATCGAGTCCAGTATATGCTAAAATTGAACATGTCAATTAAAATTTGTTTTAGATGCATGGTCACAAATTAGGAGTACCTACACCTGTGATCTATTAACATGAATTAACTACACAATGGTTGCTACTTAAATAGAAAATATCTTACCTTATTGGTTTTTTCAAACTTCTGATTCACTCGAGGCACCCTTCATGTGTTAATTCAAATGTTATAGTATAGGAAGTAATCCATATCTCTTACACGCATATATTATCGTTCGTATGGTAAAATAATTAGATCTTCGTAGAATACAGGACCTAAAAAGAACGAGTTTTTGATTGACAAAACGTAAACAAGTGATAAGTTTGGGTTAGTTGTTAACCTAAGATATACATACCTGCATGTTCTTTGGTGGATTTTCTCCTATCTTTAATTTATTACAATTTCCTTAAATAATCGGTAAATTGTTTGCGTCAGCCGCCACTCTGCTTTGTCTTCTTGCTGTTTGACGTGGCGTCGTTTCATCCGCAGCGGCAGCCATTTTGAAATAATTGAAATAGCAAATGGTGAGCTATACAAGAAAAAGATTACGGACATCAATCGGTAGTTTTATTGGTATACAAATGTTGTATAACAGTAAATAGTCCGCAGTTTAGCTAGTTGATTACCATTGTGCTATAAAATATTTGATTTGTCATTATACAATTATTGTATAATTTGCTTTATATACAACTTGTATAACCAAAGTAGTATTATTGTTCATTTGCAGTTAATTTGTCTTGTATAATCACTATATTTCTTAATCTAATATAACGAGTTTTATTGACATAATTTCAACGTGATTCTAAACTATAACAAAATTTGCATATGCGGTATGTAACGTTATATAATGGTAAATCAACGCCGTCCAAAACAAAAATTGATTTGGCCACTTTTTCTCAGTGTATATATCTAAAACCAGTAGCACCCATATGAGCAATTTTCGGGGGAATACCACCATCACTCAAGATGGTTTTAGGAGATATGACTAAATAATGCTTGCAAAAATTATGTGCCATATCACTAGAAGCTACAAACCTCTTAAGAAGAGTTTTGGAACGATGTATTTTTTGCTTGTTTTAGTACGTTTGATTAAACCTCAATAGTTTCTTTCAGCTATATTTTGCTGTAATGATCTATTTTTTAACCCTTTTTAATAAATTGTACCTACGCCCATGCTCAACTTTGATTTATTATGTTTACTTTTTATTTACCATAGTATGTGCAAATGTTAATTATTATTCTGCGTATTTGTAATCTTGTTTCTTATATTTCTTATGTAACGAACTGTAGGTTTTGAAATATTGTAGATATTAAAAATCGTTTCAATAAATAGGAAAAAAAAATATATCTAATATATTTTTTTTGAGATTTGTGATTTTTTTTTTAGTTTGTGCTTGTAAACTTCTTCGAAGCAACAATTTTCTAATACGAATTAGTTTGGATCTAGTCACTTCTCCTCAGTTTCGAATATATTTGGCTAATTTGGGCTAGTTCGGTTGTATTCCGTTAGCTCGGTTATATTTAGTAGTTATTCTACGTTTGAATTTAGTTCTTGGTTAATTTGTATTAAGTTTAGATTAGATCTGATTAGGTTGAACCAGTAAAAATTAACGGTAGTTCATATTTTGTTTTGTGAAATTTTATAGTTGTCAGTTAGTTTGGGTTAGTTTAACTTGCTTTTAGGTAATTTGCGCTGAGCTATTTTCATTCTCGATGATAACTGATAATTTTGGAGTAATTTTAGAAGGAATACTTTAAATAACAAACATTTAGGACATATATTTTAATATTCGCTTTAATTATGGTTAAAAACTTCAAAGTATTTTCAGGGATATTATTTATGCTTTATCTAAACAACCCATTTATTATATTATGTAACAAAATTTAAACAAATAATAAATATAAAAATTGTTAAAATCAACAAATTTAGTGTTAACCTCTTTAAAAAAAAAATTAGTATTAAAATGAACTTAAAACATGTACTAAAAATCAGTAGATCTTGATGCCCATAGTGATTTCAGCTTGGTCTTGTAACATTATTTTAGTATTTTTTAAATTGTATGCAATTAAATTAAATTTTTCAGTAGCGTTACATATGAAATTAGCAGAATTCTGCATTATATTGCTTATAAAAAACTGCACGGTTATGAATTTATGATAATACATTCAGTATAACCGTTTATCAGGAAATTTACCAAAATCAATTTCTGGTTAGTTTGGAGCGGTAGGGAAATAAAGTGACAAATGATTACTTATACAGGGTGAAACAATTTCGCTTCTCACTATTGGAATCTTGTAAACGGTAAGAGATACAGCAAAGATTAAATTGGGGCAAAGTTGCGCCATTAATTTTTGGCAATACCAAAACAATATTAACACTTTCTAGAGGTACTTTTTAAAAGTCTATCCTAGGATGTTGTCAGTTTTCTAACTCACCGTTTCGATTTCTCATAACCATCATCAAGCCAATTTTTTTAAATACGGACCTGTAATTGAAGACCTTGGTGCAAAACCCGGACAAGTCCATATTTTATAACTTTTGGGAAATTAAAAAAAACCTTCTATTTTTCGAAGCTTATGACAAACAGGTAGCATACAAGCTTTTTATATAAGACATATCGAATAAAATTGTTAGACAAACATTAAAAACCAATATTACTGAAAAAGATAGGAGCTAGAAATTTTTGAAAATTTGGACTTGTCCGTTTTTGCACCAAAAAACTTAAAAAACATTGTAAATGATAACTCTAAAGGGGTTTATTTCGCTATATCTCTATATATTCAATTTATTTCGATATATTTTTTATTTTTAGTTATTTTATTAATTTAATTTTTATTATATATATATATTTCTATATATATTCGATACATATATTTATATCTCCTCCAAAAGTAATATAAAAAAAAACACTGTAAGTAAGCAAGGTTTTATTTTTTTTTTTCGTAAACTGATTACAGCTAAATGTAGAACAGAAAATTAAATTTAAATAAATGATGAATCAGACTCATAGGATCTCTCTTCAACTACTTCGTCTTCAGGTGGCGGTTCAACAGTCGGCTCTTCTCCGAAAATGTGTTTGTAGTACCGCTGATCTACGACATCGTCCCAGATTAACTTAATCTGGGACATGGTATCAAACTAAACAAGCACCGTTTACCGGCTCCCAATAAATCACAGCAGTCTCTGAATAAATATGATGAACCCGTGTGCTTGCCAACCGTCGCGTCCCTACTACGACTGTTCCGCAGACAAGTCCTAACCGGTCGACGCGCGACGGCGGCTATTTTGGTGCAAAAATCGGACTAGTCCTGGACTTGGCTGTTTCTTGCATCCAAGAATGCCGCGGTCAAGTCCTAAAGATGTATATTTACGTTATTTTTCGTTGGACTTGGCTGATTCTTATACCAATCGATCGGCGATGTTTTAATGCATATATTTTAACGGAAAACGCCATTTCGACCAAAAATGAACTTGTCCGGTTTTTGCACCGAGGTCTTCAATTTTTATCAATTTTTTTGCATATTTAGGGGGTAATTTGGTAGAATCCATCTCCAGATATTTTTAATTCATAGGGGTTATTGACAAACTACCGGAGGTTTTTTTCAATTTGAGATATCAACTTAATATGCGCCTGTTAGTATTGTAAATTGTCTGATGAGGTGTTCATTTTGTTAATAATATCTACAGATTAAAAATATCTGGTTATGTATTTTATCAAATTACTTCCTAAATATGTAAAAAATTGATGAAAATTATATGTCCCGTATTTGAAAGAACTGACCTGATGATGCTTCTGAGAAATCGAAACGTTGGGTTAGAAAACATTTTAGGATCGTCAAAAAGTGCATCTAGAAAGTGTTAATGTTTTTTTTGATATTTACAACAAAAATAAAAAATTAAAAAGAAAACTAGAAACTTTCGATTTTTCTCAGATATCTCCGGAAGTCTCGAGATATCTCAAACTTCAAAATGTCAAAATACTGGGTACTAAATTGCGCAACTTTACCCCAATTTAAACTTTGATGTACCTCTTACCGTTTACGAGATCCCAATAGTGAGAAGCGAATTTGTTTCATCCTGTATTTATAAATATCTACTTATCGGTTAGATTGTTTCAGTTTGGGTTGGATTTAAACAGTTTGAATTAGCTTGGATCAGTTTTGGCTAGAAAATCTCTAGTTCAAGTTTTTAATTTTTGTTTTGGTTTTGGTTGTTATAGGCTAGTAAAATAGTTATTTTTGTTACAAGTACCTAAAATGGAGTTTTTCAGGACGAATCATTGCTGTTTCCGGACGAGGCGTTAACCGAGTCCGGAATAGCAGATGAGTCCTGAAAAACTTCATTTAGGACTAGGCCTAAAAAGAAGCATTTTACGGACTCAAATGAGTATTTTTGGGAGCATATGACAAAAATACCGTTTTTTTCATATTTTTGGTTTGTTTCGGTAAGCTTGAGCTTAAAAAAGCGCGATTCTATTTGAAGAATTTTCTTTTGAATAGCATTTTCTTTCGAAAAAATGACCCAAAACGTTAGAAGAAATCTTCAAAAATGCCTTGTAAGATGTCTTAAGTACACCCTTTGAACCTTTGACTCAATATCAAAGGTGCACGACTCTTAAGAATTAAAAAATCATCCAAATATTCGGCTTTTTGTGAAAAAAACCAGAACCAAAATTACGTACACAGTAAATCTTAACAGACAAATGAAACTTTTGGTTCTACACTGTATAACACTAAATTCATTAAAGCTTTTTGCAAAATCAATATCAAATAATACTCGTGATAAAAGTGCCTACAGCTTGGGAAAAAAATTATCAAAATCGAAGCTCAAACTTATAAAAAAAATTTAAGATTGACTTAGAACGAAATTTTATTTTTCCGTTTTTTTTTGTCCAGGTGTGTATTTTAATATAAAGTTATTATAAAATAGAGTGTAATATGTATTATAATAATTTAAAGCAGTTTAATTTAAGAAACCTATGCATAGACTTAGAAAAGATTAACAATAAAATACGCCTGGGTTGTTTGTCTAATCATTTTCTACATCGCTTTTCAAATTTTTTTCGGGCATTATAAATATGCAAGTGTCTTACTTTCTCTGAAGCACTTTAATTGATCTGCAGATTATTTCTAGAAAAATAAAATCTAATGGGGTCAAGTCCTAGGAACGAGTTGGTCATCCAGCGGCCCATTAGTTAAATGGATAGATATGTAAGTATGTATACAGTGTGTCCAAAAAAGTATGCAACATATGGGAAACTTTTTTATTATTGGTTTCTCAGAAAATTTTATTCTTGATAAAAGTTGGTGCTTGCCCTAAAACAGTAAATGAGTATTGAAAATTTTCTGTACTGCTTTTAGCGCGGGCGCAAATGTCATTTTTCCGAAATCGGGTCAAGAGTAAAGTACCTTAATTTATAAAGATACAGCAAAATCTTATAAGGAAAAGTTCTTCCTAATTAAAAAAGTAATCTAAATATGAAATTTGAGTTAAGTACATCAACTTTTAATTTTTCTTTTTTTTTCTCGATTTTTTCTTAAACGTTACGCCACTGGAGAATGTTTTGTTCTTTTGTTATTAGTATACCTGCCAAGTAACTTCAAAATGTATTTAAGATAGAAATTAGTTACATAGTTGCATAGTGTTGCAGTTATTCCAGAGATAATAGCCAGTTTAGGTATCAGTGTGTTGCAAACACATTTAAACACTTTTGAGTCAAAATTTTTTCCTCTCAAAATCATGAATAGACCCAACTCTTTTCATTTCATGTAAAACAACTAATAATTTATTTATCTTTTGCACCCGATGGGTAAAAAATGCTCAAGTATCCTAAAAAGCCATATAAAATATTTGGTCTTGGAATAAAAACAAATAAATAGCAATAATTTTACTTCGTTCTGACATATGAAACTAATTATTATTGAGTCAGTCATTCCAATTGTATTTTGTAATAATTATTGTGGACAATTATTTTGGACCAAAATTGTTTAAATGTGTTTGCAACATCCTGATACCTAAACTGGCTTTTATCTCTGTAAAAACTGACACATTATGCAACTATGTAACTAATGTCTACTTTAAATAAATTTTGAAGTTGCTTGGCAAGTATACTAATAACAAAAGAACAAAGCATTCACCGATGGAGTAACGTTTGAGAAAAAATCGAGAAAAAAAAGGGAAATTAAAAATTGATGTACTTAACTCAAATTTCATATTTAGATTACTTATTTAATTTGGAAGAACTTTTCTTTATAATATTTTGCTGTATCTTTATAAATTAAGGTACTTTACTCTTGACGTGATTTCGGAAAAATGACATTTGCGTCCGCACTAAAAGTAGTACGTCAAATTTGAAATATTCGTTTACTGTTTTAGGGCAAGCACCAACTTTTATGAAGAATAAAATTTTCTGAGAATCCAATAATAAAGGAGTTTCCCATATGTTGCATACTTTTTTGGACACACTGTATACCTATCCACTTCTCCTCATTTTGATTCATTTAATCATTTTTATTTAGCAAAATATGTCAAGTACATCCATTTATAAGACATTGAGTCTACGTTATATAATCATAATACGCATCAACAATATGAAAACATGTATTTGTGTACCTACTATTACAATAAAAGGTATTTTTTTCGGTGGTAAATATTTCTTTAACGCCGCTTGAATCTGTCCTTTTACAAATGCTTTATTGTGAGAAATATGTTAGAAAATGATATTAACCTTGGCGAACGTACAAAACTTAAACACTATATTTGAAATATTTTTTTTTTACTTACATAATATAATTATGAATGCAATACTGCAAACAATTATCTCCTTTACTAAGTGATATTCTTATGGAAAATTATGGCGTTTCTTTGTACAATATCACAGAGGAAAGTGCATCAACCAAGTTTTAGGATGAGTACCTTGTTTAATAGCCAAATACCTTGATTTACCAAGTACTACGTACTACACTCCACATTGCTTCCGCAAGACATCAGCAATTCTTGCAGATATACGAGAGCTGATATAAGTATACCATCATCAACCGTTGTGAATGTTATATTGAATATTAGGTAGAAAATAAAGTGAAATTTTCGAATAAAATAGTAGATTGTGAGATGTCAGACCATATTCCCTTGGCTATTCCGTTTTTAAAAATGCATGAAAACGCAAATAATTAAAGTGGGAAACCCGATATCCTCTGGGGATATAAATATTCATAGTTGTAGTAGTTGAACAAATAATTTTAATATTGTTAATAATAACTATTTTTTTATTGTTTATCTATTTGTTCAATAAATATCATTCTGAACATATTGAAATATTCTTCACCTTAGCTTACGAAATACTTGTGAATTCGCCGGGTCGTGGAAAAAGCAATATTGTTGACCATTAACAAATGTGAAACTTCGCGTACTGATATTAATAAAAATCGAAACAAAATGATACCCTTATTAAATTTATGATATTTATATATATATATATAGAAAGAACTATTTGGAATAAATTTCTATTAACTCTTAATTATTTTATTTGTACTTGTAGAACTGATTTAAAAATCCCAAATAACAGGTCCGGAATATAGTTTTGAATAAATTTAACTAATGTCGTTTTTTCAACATGCGATAAAAATGTAAAAAAATTAAGGATAAGTTTTGGAGAAATATCGCTTTAAAAATTAAGTCAAAGAGGTTCAGATTTTCATTAAAAAAAAAACGAAAATAGAATTTTGCTCGTCATTGCCACCATTTTCCAACAATGGTGCGTCAGGCTTCTGTTCGCTATGTGTAAGATCCGTTAACCGCAGTGGCTTAGCAAGAAGTCACGAGGTCCCTGGGCAAACATTTTTGGAGGCCCTCATAAGTCTATTCTAGAATATAAAATATTTATCAACAAAAATTTGTTTATTGTCATTAAGGCAAATAATAAAAATAGGTAACACAAATAAAAAATTGTTCTATTCAACAAATATTTATTAAACATGGATAACCAAGTGTGACCATAGATAAACGGTGATACTAAACAAAATAATTTTAAGTAGATAGGTATATTTTCGTGAGGCGATGGATGGCCGAACAGAGGGTATGAAAATCGGAGGAGAAACCATAAACAACATTAAAAATGCCGACGATACCGCCATCTTGGCTGAAAGTCTAACAGACCTCCAGCCTCTGGTTGACACAGTAAATGAATCAAGTCGTCGAAGAGGATAAAAAATTAACATCAACAAAACAAAATGGATGGCGGTGGGAAAGGTGGACGTTGACCCGGGACAACTGCTTCTGGATGGGTTGGGGGGGGGGGGGGGGGGGGGGCATGTTGATCACTTCAAATATCTTGATCTTGGTAGCTGGTTGAATGCGGAAGGAGACTCAGATGAAGAAATCTTAACTCGAATTGGAATAGCTCGTAAAACATTTACATCATGGAAACCAGTTCTGTGCAATAGAAGTCTCTCCATGCACTTACGAAAAAAGATCTTAAAGTGCTACGTGTGGTCAACATTGCTCTACGCCTGCGAGACCTGGACGTTGAAGGCTGCCACCACTAATAAACTTGAGGCTTTTAAATTGTGGTGTTACCGCAGAAGCCTGAAGATACCCTGGACCACACACACTTCCAATGAGGATGTGCTCGGGATGATTGACGCGGAGAGAGAGCTTCTGAAGACAATTAAAGTGAGAAAAACCGAGTACTTTGGTCATATTATCAGAGGTCCAAAATATCACTTGCTTCGACTCATAATACAGGGCAAGGTGGAGGGAAAGTGATGGATTGGTCGAAAGAAACTGTCCTGGCTGCGCAACATTAGACACTGGACAAATCTACAAGTGGAAGACCTCTTCAGAGTAGCAGCAGACAGAGATAGATTCCACAGAATGGTCAACGTGATGATAGCCAACGTCTGAACCCAGGCACGGCACTCAAAGAAGAAGAAGGTATATTTACCAAAAAAAGTACATATAATTAACCAAATATATTAGGTGTCCTATGACCGTACATTTATTCCTAATGCATGTTTCGTCGCAATTTGATATAGTGTTTGAAATAAGTAAATCGAGCAGATTATTTTTTTTTCATGCTCCCAAATCTGTTTGAATTGTGTTTTAAAGCACGGTCTATAACAATATTACAAACATTGACTTTAAATAAAATTTCAGTATTACTATATCTGTAATCACTTAAAAGTTCATCAAAATGCTTTGAAGTTTTGGTTGACGTTTTTGCGTAAATTCCTTCTTGATTTTAAATACTACATTTGTTGGCCATCCTTTAAAACTTCATAAGATTATCTTAATACGGTATGGCTCTTTTCCACTTTTTCTACAACAACCATAGATTCACTTAAATCAATATTTTTCTTTTGCAGAACTTTTGAGGTGAAATTAACTTGTGTACAGGTTTTATACAACATTATTACATACAAATTCCAAGCAACACATTTGTTTCTTAATGGAAGAAGCTTCTTCTCTGTCAGATTGAAACTCTATTTCTGTTAGGGATTTAATAATATCAAGAAAACGATGCTTAACAGCACTAATAGAAGATATTCTTCCTGACCAACGAGTTGGATTTAATATTTTAGAGTCGTTTTTGATTCACTGGTAAAAGATGCTAAAAGGTCCTATCTTTTAATACTTAAACTAACAGAAAATTGCAAAAAGTGTTCAGTATTTCGGCAATTTTACTAGTAAATATATAGCTTTGGTTTTGATGCATTTTGGAAAATTTGAAGGAATACGTCTTCTAATATTTTGACATCACATTTAAGTTAAAATATGTAGATTTATACATTTAATTCCCTGAAAATCCAATGAAAACGATTTGAAGCTGGAAAAATGGGCATAATCGGAAAATGTGGGAATTTTTTGTTTATAAGCGGCAATTTCTGGTGAATATCATGGCAGATTTGTAGGTAAAATTTTACTTTTAGTATATCGATGCGTACAGTTTTTGTGGTGAGTAAGTAAACTTATTTGTCTGGAATTTCATTTAAAACGAGTTAAAGATGGGAAAGTTTATCAAACGAGGGGTAAATATCTGGTGATTTATGGTGTACATCCTGAAAGAATTACGGTGATTTACTAAGGTTTTACGAGGATTTGGTGATTTATTGATGATTTAACTTAATTTGCAGATATATATAAGGATTTATTTATCAAAAAAAGGATTTACCTATAGGGTACAAGATTTTGGGCAGATATTTACCCCTCGATATCAAACAATAAGCAGCGATTTCATTTGAATTTAAAAGTTCATTTTTAAGGTCTAAATTGTGGCAAGTAATTTCAAAATATAGAGCACAATGAAAATACTTATATTTCATACTATTAATCTCGCATTGTTGAAGTTTTAACTTTTGTCATGTGGTCTTAATTACACTCTGTTTATTTTACGTATTTTTACAACTAATAACACATTTGCGAGCTCCCATGTTTCAATGATATTTCATATATATAAAACGTGATTCGAGCCTCTGCCACTGGCGCATATACGATCACGAGCTCCCCACCCAGCAACTGCCCATTGCAAATAACTCCTATAATGCATAAATTAAAAATTTCGTCCTAGTACTAATAGAACACTCTGTATATTGGTGGATTTTTGAATTTCGCAAGAAATTCTAAGTAGATTTGATATGGCATACCCTATAATTAACTGTTTTTTAAATATTGACGTTTAAAAATTTATATTTTACACACTATGATTGGCTGGAGAACCTAACCTGCCTATCCTAGAGTGCACTTTTCTGTCTTAACTTTTCGTAAATTATCGCCTGTCATACTTCCGGCTAAACCGGAACTTGATGCCAGGTGATAGCTTATGAAAAACTGAAAAAGGTTTGGTCATAGTGTGTAAAATGTTAATTTTTAAACGTCAATATTGGGAAACAGTTGATTTAGGTATAGAGTATGTTATATCCACTGTTTGTAGAATTTCTTGCAGAATTCAAAAATCTACTAATATATTGGCAATAGGACAGCCAATCTTCCAGTCATATCTTGGCGAAATTTTTAATTTCTGTTGGTATGGGAGCTATAGAAGCCCCACGTACTAGTGCAGAACCCTGTATAAAAATATTTTAGAGCGATATTTTGTCTCGTGTTAACATTTTATGTATCTGGAGGGGGAGGGGGTCACCTTGCGACCTTTTTTAGTTTTTTGACGTTCAAGTGTCAATGTTTCGTTTGAAATACTCCAAATTTTAATTAAGTACTTCATTACAGGGCATTGCCTTTTGAATATTATTTTTGAAAATGGAAAAATGAAAGAAAAACAATTTTTGGAGCAATTTTTTAAACTATCAACTTTGTTGTGCCCACGGTACCTTGAGACAATATAGTAAGTAAAATAAAATATGTTACTTATACACAAAAACTTTTATTTTGGATCACAAAATGTATAAAATTTATAAACTTATATTTAAGTAAAAAAAGAGCGGGTTGCACTCCGGGAGTGCCGGCAGAAGTGAAAACTTCAACATTAACGTCGTGCATTTTTTAATATTTTGGAATTGTTAGGGAATAATTTCGCACGAATTGCTTTATTTATTGGTATAAAAGTACTATCATTTATGTGGTAAAATACAATATTCATTTATTGCGCTATGGTACACAAACATGATAATTTATATTACATAAAAACTTAACACTTCAGAACTATTACAAGACTTCCTACCTCATCCCGTTCTCCCGGAATTCAATATCAAAAAAACTAAAAAAAAATCTTCATTTCCAAAATTTTCGATTTTTTTTTTTCAAAATAACGCATTTTTTTTTGCTCTTTCCACTTTTGCTATCCCGGATCTCGTAGCTCAACTCCTTCCATTTTTTTCACCGAAAAACGCTTTTCCCTCCCCCCTCCATTTTTTTTCTTCAAATTTGTTTTATTAATTTTTTTTTTATTTCGTTATAAACTACTTTTGGGCACTTTCCGAGCGTCGTTCTCCCTTTTTGTCAATTTATCCCCTCTATCTGTCAAAAAAAAATCGGCGGCGGGGGGGGATGGGGTGAATTTTTTTCTCCTGTAGGGGACCCTGTCGAGCTCAGAATTTCGCTCCGACGCACCGTTGCAGAGCTACGGCCAAAAAACGGTTTTTCCCAATTCTTCCCCCCTTAAACGTAAAGCCCCGTCGCCCCCCATATGACCCAAGGTAGCCCCCAGGTACCACACCTCCCATAAAAATTTGGACCCCCTACCTCATTCCGTTCTCCCGGAATTAATTCTTTTAGTTTTTCTTCTCCCCCTCCCATGACCCAACGGGGGGTACGACGTCCAGATTTGGCACAGAATCTTCATTTCACTCCGTCTACATCCCCTGAAAATTTCAGCCCTCTACCTCATCGGAAACATGCCGAAACGATCGCGAGCTGGCGGTCTCTCTCTGTCTTACGATTTTTCGATCAGGCCACGTGTCCTGACGCGAGTTTAACATTTTTAACCCATCCCAAAAAAAGTGCACAACGCCGCTAAAGAAGTTTTCACTTCAAAAACTTTTATTCTGAAACACAAAACATGTGAAACTTATAAATGTAGGCAAAAGTATCAACAGAGATGTATTTAATTTTGAGCTCCCTGAGTGTTAAATAAAATGCTTCATTACTGATGCAAACAATTCGAAGTTCATCCATCCAGATCGACTAGCAAGTCCCAAGATTCTAGCAGGAGCTTCATTTGCTGTTTAAAATTGACCCTTGGAAAAATCATCGCAGTAGGTTACGCTGTTCCCTAAAAAAATTAATCCAATTAAGATTTTTGTAAAGTAAATTTATAATAAATAACAATTAACTTTTACGGATTAAGAAGACTATCACGCCACGTTCTCCGCTTATTACTTTATTAATTTGCTTAATGCTTTTCTGAGCCATAATTTTTGATGATTTTTGAACCGTCGCGTCGCGTCGTTGTTGAAGTTTCATCAAAATTGAAGATGCGCGTACCATTTGAAAAATCATCCTAACGTAAAAGAACTTCTTTAAGGTTAAAAAAAAAACATTTCCACATTAAGCCGAGTAAATGACGTAGCGCTTGACAAACTGCACCTTCAAGTGTTCTTATACTTAGTTCAAGATGTCTTTTTTTAATTCCCTTAAGCCAGTCTAAACCAGCAGTTTTATTTCTCGGACATTGCTGAAGCACATTCATTTCATTTTGCAATTAAAGCTCGTACGCTAATTGTTTGACGTCTTTAGTAGATTTACCGTAACACATTTGACTGTATTTTAACACATGATTTGATATTTCACACTATTTCTCTCAGCTGGCTTAAACTCAGCTTATTAAGTAACACATCTTCTATTGCCCTCTTCAGGCTTAGACAACCCCTTTTCTGACTTTGTTTTCCGCCCGCGAGATATCTGCAGCAATATATTCCATGGATAAAAGAGACTTGGGCCAGCTTGAGACATGTCTCATGGTGGCCCAAAACGAATGTGTCAAGGTGGCCCAAAGTCAAAATTAGCTTTTAATACACCTAACCTCAAAACACTTGTTATCATTTCATATTTTGAGAAAAATGAAGAAAAGCATATCAAAAGACGTTGAAAAAATTATATGGTTAAAATACACATAATTAAAATATTTTTTTCATCGATAAGACTAGGCTAATGAAAAACTTACCTTCTAGCAAAATTAAATTAGCGGGCTAAAACGAAAATTCAATTACGTACAAAATGACGACTAACGTCTGGTTTACTTTGATCTATCCGGGAAGCAGATATTTTATTAATCATCATCTACACGAGTCCTCCCGCCTGACGGGTCCTAGGCTTGCGCGCGCATCACAATGCTTACGTTTACATTTGTTTTTTTTTTCACTTCATGCAATGCCCTCTGCCCGCTTCGCTCGCTCCGGGGCGCAACCAAACAAAACTAACCCAAGGGATGTCCAAAAGGAAGAAAAAAACTTTTTGCAAAACATAACCTTAAAAAACATGTCTTGCCACTGGAATCGAACCCAGGCTGCTCTATCACAAGCCCAGGATCTAACCACTGCGCCACGAGACCCGCTGAAAGCAATTCCCTGGACCATAAAGACATCTACTTATCAGAAATGTGTCTATGACGCGCGCGCAAGCCCAGGACTCGTCAGGCGATAGGACTCGTGAAGATGACTAAGAATAAAATATCTGCATCCGGGAGGAGCAAAACGTATGGCGTGCGATTTCGACACTATCGCGGCTGTCTCAAGGTGGCCCCCTTTCCCCTACTTATTTTTAGCGCTGTGGGAAACTCGATCTTATAGATAATTTATTTGGTTTAAATTACTCGCTCCCTCATTCTCATAACGACCCAGCTCAAAGGGATTGATATAGAAGGCTGAATTTTGGCCTACAAGTTGATTTTATGGAATAGAGGGTTCGACAAAAAGGAACCACCCTAAAATTAAAGTATTTTCTATCTGAAAAAGTATTTGGTGGTTTGAAATACTGCCAGATGTCAATTTTATTTTATTTTAATTTTCACATAGGTTACTCCCACTTATATATTTGAAAGAGTAGTGTAAGGAAGTATTCTTCACTCTTAGGTTGGGCCAAACGTACATGTACCAGCTTGTACATTGATATAAACCAATTAGAATATGTGTTGATTTCTATAAGAATTATTTTTTTTATAATTGGGTAACTTTCAAGGTACGGATCTGACCTACCATAGATTGTTCTCATCTCGTTAGCGCATTTTGGGTTAGTTCCAAAACTAGATAATAACAATCGAAGGAGAAATTATACGATGATTACGACATATTACAGCATTTCTCCGAGCTAGCATCTGCGATTTATTATTCAATTTGCGGCCTAGACTATACGACTGCCTTCAAAACTAAATAAACATTCGAAGTAAAAGTAAAAGCCTATTAAGAATCGACATAGGGATGTGAAAGTGAATCTATAAAATTGAACGGGTCATCTTAACAATATTTTTTTGCATGCATGGTCATGACTCGGGTGTAAAGTTTCGGATTAAATGGTACTGAATTGATGACTTAAACGAAAGTGTATTACAAATCGCCTTGTGTGCTAACAAAGGTTGTTATCCTTTCGAACATGACGTAATAAAACGTGGTTTGGGTGAAAAATCATTCGAATGGTAACATACACGTTCCCAGGAAATGAATGTGTATCCAAATAAAAGGCATTTCAAGAGTATAAACTTAACTCAAAATATGCCTTTATTGATAATAGAAAACATCTAATAAAATCATTTAAATTTAATATAATAACTGAGGGCAAGTTATTCACTTAAATAATAAATAACTGTGGATCCAGAACTGATCCTTTTGGCATCACTCTTATGAAGTTTTCTGGAAATTAAAGATTCGGCTCATGAGCTAAGCTACTACAATATTTTTCCCTAAACTATTCACGTCAAGTGAAGAAGGAAATACTTTGAATGAACTTTAATTGTAACCGCAGGCATTTTCATTTTTATGTCATTAAAGATAGACGCCAGTTCCTTATAGTTCACTGGCTGTAGTAAAAGGTTTCTGGCTTAGAGATTAGAGATATGTTGCAAAATTGACAAAGGGTAAATATTGCTATCAGAAATATTTGTTGATATATCTGACTATATTTGCATTGAGTTATCTGTGGGGTTTTATTTTCAATTTAATTTTTTGTCAAGGAAGCGTTATAATGAAAATATAATATATAAGTCATAAATCTAATATACTTTTTCACTAGTAAAGTCTTCTTCTTTTTCTTTCAACAGCCCTTCGCAGTCCTCCTGAATATAGGGCACCCCTGCTAGTTTCCATGCTTCTTTGTATTGTGCTATCTGGTGCCAAGCTCTACCAACCCTCTCTTTGACATCATCTAGGCAACGTTTTTGCGGTCTACCAACACTTCTTTTGTGCAGTCGTGGTCTCCATTGTATTATGCGTTTTGTCCACCTTGATTCATTCTGACGGGCGACATGTCCAACCCAGCTCAATTTTAACTGGGCTATACGTGTTATGATATCCTCGACTTTAGTTCTTTGTCTAATTTCTGTGTTTGTAATATGGTCCCTTTGACTTAGTCCTAACATCATTCGTTCGATGGCCCTTTGCGTTGTTCTCGCATAACAGTATTATCAACTGCAGTCATGATTTTTGTTTTACTTAGGTTCATGGTTAGCGCTATTTTTTCTGATGCCGTTTTGAGCTCTTCCAACATTTCCTGTAATTCACCGACATCCTAACTAATAAGCACAACATCATCCGCAAAGCGAAGATGGTTTAGATATTTCCCGTCAATTTTTATGCCCTTTTTGTCCCATTCCAGTCTCCTGAAAACGTCTTCCAATGCAAGAGTGAACAACTTTGGAGATATGGTGTCACCCTGGCTAACTCCCCTTTTTATTGGAAATCTATTAGTTTCTATATCTTCTGCTATTTTTATTATTGACGGTGAGTTGTTATATATATTTTTCAATAGATCTTTATATGTCGAATCAACTCTTGCATTGTTTTAGCCCACAGTTCTACGGAATCGAACGCCTTATTATAGTCAACGAAAGCAAGGTGTAGTGGTTCGTTGTATTCATCGCATTTTTCTACTAATGATCGGATTGACTGAATATGTTTAATTGTACTAAAGCCTTTACGGAATCCAGCCTGTTCAGGAGGTTGGCAATCATCTAATTTGTTGGTAAGTCTATTTGTTATAATCCTTGTTAGCAATTTGTATGGATGTGGAAGTAGACTTATCGGTCGATAATTTTCTATTTTTAACTTATCACCTTTTTGTGTAATAGAATCACCTGAGCATTCCGCCATGTTTCTGAAATAATACCTTGTATCAGACATTTGTTGAGGAGGATTTTGATAGACTCAATTGTTGCAGTTCCGCCCAGCTTCATCATTTCACTTATATACCATGATCTCCTGGTGCTCTCCCGCTCTTCATTTGGGATAGTGCTAATTGTATTTCTTCTATGGTGATGTCGGGCAATTCTTCGGATCCAACATTAAGAATTTTTCTGTTGTCTGCCTCTGGTGGGTTTGGAAGTAAAGTAAATAGTAAATAAATACAAGATTCGAGTCATAAATCTTTTTATGATTTAAATGATTTTCACGAAGCAAAATAATTTTCTTAAAGATCTAAATACTTTTCTGATTTTAAATTTAAATTTAAATTTAAATCGTTTTAAATCATTTAAATATATTTTTTGAGTCATAAATTTTTCATATATTTATTAGCATGGCATGTAGAAACAGAAGTAGAAATAGAAAACCTACTTATAACTATAAAATTAAATTTCTTAATCCAGTAAAAAAAATAAGGCCTATTATTTTTCGAATAAAAGTGAGTTCAGACAAAGAAAATTAGCTATTATTTTCTTTGGTTCAGAACGAGATCAAAAATATTTAAAATATTTTTAATTTAATTTAATTAAATCATGCAATACATTTTGCACGATTATGTTCCAGTCTTTTTTTTTGGACTAAATATAGACGAGTTTAATAGGCAGTTAAGAGCAGAGCTGGAATGAATAATTTAAATAAATATTTAAGGAAGTCATGAGAATCTAATGTACTTTTTTCCACTAGTAAAGTAAATCGTAAGTAAATAAAAAATAGTTTTCATTTTAGGCAAATATTCGAATCATAAATCTTTTTATGATTTAAATGATTTTCACGAATCAAAATAATTTTGTTAAAGATCTAAATCTATTTGGATTTTAATATTTTTTAAAGGATTTAAATTGTTTCAAATGATTTAAATAATTTTTTTCGAGGTAATAATTTTTCATATATTTATTACCACGGCGTGTATAAACAGAAGTAATAAGAGAAAGCCTACTTATAACTATAAAATGAAATTTCTTAATCCAATAAAAAATAAACAAAATACCGCACAACAAATAATATCGCATATCCGAATAAAAGTAAGTTCAGAACGAGATCAAAATCACCTGCAATATACTTAGATAAATGCATAACATGAACTTGATAATGAACACAATGGATGAAAAGTATCCATCTGGATTCGGTTTCTAATAAAAGAGAATGAATATTGACGGATTGGTAATTACCAACATCTTCAAGGATTAGCAATATAACTGAGATTCGATTTTAGATTTCTGTAGGAGGTGGGATGAAAAATAGCTTTTTCGAATATCGGAACGCTTTAAATACTTTTAAAATTATTTATGATTTTAAATGGTACTAGAATAGTTTAAATCTTGTCGAAATGATTCGATTATCGCAATGATTTAAGTCATTTTGAAACATTTTCCATAAATATTTAAATCTTTTCAAACGATTTGAAAACGCAAAATATTTAAATTTTTTCAGAGTGATTTAAATCATAAGCTATTTTGAAAATGATTCAGAATTAATAATTGAAATCAATGGGCAAAATACATGAAAAACTTGCTCCTTTTTTCTCCGATATTCTATTTTTTCTTTGCTTTTTGTCTTTTCTGCTCTTAATTTCGGATTAATTGCGTCTCCAATTTGTAAGGAGGAAGAAGGGCCACATTTCCTGTAAATTATGCATAACTGGCACTTTCCATGTCAATTCTGCGTTTGATATTTTTCTGTCAATTGTAAATAAATGAGAATGAAAAGGGCTGTAGACCTATTTTGTACTTTTTTAAAATATTTTTGATGACGTGGTGTTGCCAGATCTATCCAAAACTTGTTATACTTGATGACTCTATGTCAATGCATTTAGATATGAGGCTTTATTCCTAATAAATTGCAATACGGGTTTTATGTACCTTTTTTCCAAAATTATCAATTATCTGTAAGTGACACATTTTCTGTTAATTATACATAACTGGCACTTTTCATGCCTATTATCTGCCTTTGACACTTTTCTATCGATTATAAATAAATGATAAAGAAAAGGGACAATTATACAGGGTGGTTCACGACGGTGACCCAATAGAGTCTGGTCGAGAAGGGCCTATTTTGAAAAGGTAGCTGTATTGTACTTTTTAAAAATATTTTTGAAGATGTGGTGTTGCCAGATCTATTCAAAACATGTTATATTTAATGAAGCATGCCTTATGTCTATGCATGTTTAGATATTACACTTTATTCCTAATGAATTGCAATAAGGGTTTTCCTATTTACTGCAGCTTGTGAAAATTTTAATATTTATCTTAAATTCCGTGTGCCACTATTGCTATCTCCGAAACTGTAAGTGCCACGAGGTCGGTTAAATTAGAGAAAAGTTTCGTTTTTTGATACCCATTCAAAATCCGTCTACAGTGTCGTTAAATTCATGTTAGTTTCTAAGATACAGGGTGATTTATGAAAAATGCCTAAAAATATTTCGTCGATTATTACAAAAACTGTTCATTTTCGAGACACAGTTTAAAATCGAAAGTTTTATAGTTTTTTCCGCTCTACAATGTGGTCTCTTCAAATTTCACCTCTGGCGTTTCGTGTTCGGGCCACCATCATCAAGTTAATTTTCTTAAATACGGACCTGGATTTTTTATTGCAGATTTTAAGAGCTTCTGATGTCCCAAAGCCAACGACGTATCGCACTTACTCGAAAAAATACTTTTTACACTTTTTATTTAATTCCTACCAAATTTCTCTTTTTCGTCTCTCTCTAACACATTATGTTCTTATGGAAAGTGCCAATAATATGAATTTTTCGAATAAGTGAGATACGTCATTGGTTTTGGGGCATCAAAAGCTCTTAAAATCTGAAATAAAAAATACAGGTCCGTATTTAAGAAAATTAAGTTGATGATGGTGGCCCGAACACGAAACGCCGGAGGTGAAATTTGAAGACACCATATTGTAGAGCGGAAAAAACTATAAAACTTTCGAATTTAAACTGTGTCTCGAAAATGAACAGTTTTTGTAATAATGGACGAAATATTTTTAGGCATTTTTCATAAATCACTCTGTATCTTAGAAACTAACAGGAATTTGACGACGCCGTGGACGGATTTTGAATGGGTATCAAAAATCGCAACTTTTCTCTAATTTAACCGACCTCGTAGCACTTACCGTTTCGGAGATAGCAATAGTGGCACACGGAATTTAAGACACCCTGTATAAAAAACCATTAGAAAAACCACATTAAGATCAGATTTCATGAAATTGAGAAAATATTTAGAAACAAACATTTTACGCAAAGGTATCAAATTGATATCTGAATATGAACTTGTTTCAAGAGACACCCTGTATATAGAGAAATATTTCCCCAGTATAGAAATAATACACATTTCTCCTTATTTTTTTTTTCCAATATTTTATTTTTTCTTTATTTTCATTGTCTTTTTTTTCTTCTTAATTTTGGAAGAATTCGTCTTCAATTTGTAGGAAAGCGCAGAAGGGCCACTTGGAATATTTTTCCAAATTAACAATCATCTGTTATTGACACATTTTCTGTAAATTATGCAGAACTGGCACTTTTCATGCCAATTATCTGCGTTTGATATTTTTCTGTAAATTAAAAATAAATGATAAAGAAAATGGTCAATTATACAAGGTGATTCAAGATAGTGACCCAATATATATACAAGTCAAGCACGACCTATTTTGAATAGGAGACTATATTGTAAGTACCTTATAAAAATATTTTTGGAGATGCGACGTTGCTAGATCTATCCAAAACTTGTTCTATTTAATGAAGCATACTATGTCGATGCATGCAAACTTTTGCCATATTTAGTGGCAACACTGCTTCTTTGAAAATAATATTTCAAAACTACAATAAAGTGTGTGCTATTAACGTAGACGAAATACGAATACGTCTCTGTTTGCGTGAAACACCCTGTATACACGTTTCTGGAAATTATTGTTGGTTGTTTTGAGACTGCGTTTCCAGAGAAAGTTGGTCGCGGGCCGCAATCCTCGAATATCGGTATTAATCACCGATCTCCATATATCGGTGGTATTAATTGGTTTAACGACCAACTACGTAGGAAACGTGATGCAATGTTCCTGTTGCATGAGCTGTACCAACTTACTGGTTCAGATAGGCTGAAGGAGGTCATATAGCGATGTCGGGTTGATTATCGGAATGATATAAAAAAGAGACAAAGTTCATGCGAATGATATTTTTATAAATTCTTCTAGTAATCCGTCTCGTGCAGCGTGGCAGATTGTCAATATTTTCCGTCATGATAAAACAAAAAATCACGAAGTGTCATCTATCAAGCCGGACCAGTTTAATTAATTTTTTATAAACATAGCAGGAAAACTTGCTGGCGAACTGCCAAAAGCAAACCACAGTCATGATTTCTATCTTAATGAGCTTAATTTAGGGAATGTGCCCAGAAACTTTGAATTTAATTAAGTAACATTTATAGAGATCGGAGATATTATCTATAATCTCAAAAACTCCAACAGTAGAGATTATTATGGATTAAACACAATAGTCATTACCAATATTATAGTGTATCCTCTTGTAAAATTAATCAACAATTCTCTTAAACAAAACGTATTTCCTTCATCACTAAAATTGTCTCGGGTCGTCCCAATCCTCAAAAAAGGAGGCACAAATGAGGCGTCGAATTGTCGACCTATTTCATTGATAACTATAATTGCAAATTTTTTTTTGAGAAAGCACTTAAATCTAGAATGTCTGCTTATTTTGAGGATAACAATCTATTAAACAAGCAACAGTTTGGATTTAGAAATAATATGTCGACGAGTACGGCAATCAACATTCTTAGATATAAAATAACAAAGGCATTTGACGAGGGTGATCATACTTCTGCTTTGTTTTGTGATCTCACAAAGGCTTTCGATTGCGTGTCGTCTGAAATCCTTGTAAGTAAGCTTGAATATTATGGGTTTGCGGAAGGATCGCTGAGGCTGCTGCAGTCCTATCTCGGAGGCAGATGTCAGACGGTGGATCATGGTGGGAGCCGGTCTACCGTAGAGCGTATGGAGTTTGGAGTTCCTCAGGGCTCGATTCTGGGGCCACTCTTGTTTATCGTTTATGTGAATGATCTACCCTATTGTGATCCGTCTGCTAACTTTATTCTTTTTGCCGACGATACGACGGCGTTACGCAATGGCAATATTAAGAGTCAGTCTGATGATGATCTCTTAGGGGCATAGTCTAGGATAACCGACTGGTTAGCGGCAAATGGTTTGAGTCTGAATGTGTCAAAGACTGAATAGATGACCTTCACTCTGAGTCAGAATGCTTGTGTACGGTGGCTTCTGTGAAGTTTTTGGGTGTGTGTTTGGATGCACGGTTGACGTGGAACTGTCATGTGGAGTACGTGTCTAGAAGGGTCTCCTCCGGTGTATATGTGCTGAGAATTTTGAGTCGGAAGGTCTCCAAGAGGATCTTAGTCTCGACATTTCATGCACTGATTCAGTTTAGCATTTCCTATGCTTTACTGAGTTTGGGTCATGCAGCTGGTGCGATTAGAATATTCGCGTGCGAGTCGTCATGGGGTTGAACTATAGGGCGGATTGTAGGCAGGCCTTTAGGCAGTCTGGAATATTGACTGTGCCCGCCATGTACATCTTCGAATGTCTGAAGTATATCAAGAAGAACCTTCAATTATATACAAGGTCCGATCAAGTACACCCATATCAAACGAGATCATCTAACAACCTTATTGTCGATTTCCACCGAATAAATAGGTCTAGATTTTCATTGAATTATCATGCTCCGATGCTGTACAACACTCTTCCTGCTTGCATTAAGGAGTTGCCGGTGGAGTTATTCACAAGCAAAGTAAAGCAATTTTTGCAACGCGAGGCAGTTTACTCTATGAATGAGTTTTATGCCTATAATTTAGGAGACCTTCATTTAGTATTCTGCTAGTTACTGTACTTCTTGTTTGACTTCTTGTATAGTATTGTCCAGTTGTATACTTACTTTACTATTTTACTATTTTTACTGTATATTTTGTGTTGTATAGTTTTACCTCTAGACTCCTATTGACGTGTGTAAACTATTTTGTACAAGCACGAATAAATACTTTTACTTTACTTTTTTACTTTTTAAGTGACAGTTTTTCTCTGAAAAAGTGTTACACAATATTTACTTAACTTTTAGCGATAACATGTAAAATAAATGCCAAATATTTTTAAAAATATTTTCAATTATACAGAATGTTCCACAAAAGTATTGCAATATAAATTGAATTCTTGTTAAATAGAAAAGCAACCTTAAAATATTTTGATCGGTTGTGGTGTTATCAAGGTATAGATTTTCTTCCTATTTTTTTCGAATTGGCGGGGTCGTCACAATTAATTAATTGCTTCACATTTCCAAAATTTTTTTATACAGTTATCAGGCAGGATCGAGGGTAGGATCCTACCAGTACTATCTATTTTTTGTAGACTCGTCTATGTATGTACAGAGTCTTTGATTATATTTACGTTGCTCCTGGAGCCTTTAGAAGGTAGAAAAAAAACTTCAACTTTTTTAAATGTATATCAACCCCATGTATACGTATATTATTCGCTAAAACGAAAGATATTTAACGAAAGATATTTTTTTCTGATTTCAAATATACCTATATATGTTGATGATATTTTGGTGAGCCATTTTTGAGATATTTTAGCTTAAATAAATATAAATAAATTGCAAAAAAGTTTCATAGTGGTATTAAGAAAGCCATGGAAACAATAACATTGTTACATTTTTATGCAATTTATTTATAATTTAAGCTTAAATATCTCAAAAATGGCTCACCCATATATATCATTAACATTTATAATATATATTTGAAATCAGAAAAAAGATCTTTCGTTTTAGAGTATAATATACCATTTAAAAACCTTGAAGTTGCCTATATTTTTTAATTTTTTGATGCGATATTTTTTTTTCTAACAATTTCAAAAGATAATATGGAAAAACCTATAATTTTTGTGTAAAACTTTTTTTTCTAGCTTCAAAAAAAAAGGCTACAGGAGCCACGTAACTATAATCCAAGACCCTGTACATACATGGTGCTTAAATTGTACCTTCAAACTTGGATAGGTTTGGACGTTGTTTTTAAATGAACATAATTAATATGTAGTAGTAATAATAATATATATTTATTTGAAATTTTGAGGTATTAGAATAAAATAAAATAAGTTGTGCACAACTTAGCATATACAGGGTGTAAAAAAATAGTGTTACACATTTTTAGAGGCCATCAAAATATAATATAGGATGTATATAATTAAAATAAACATAAATGTGTTAACAAGCAGGAAGTTAATTAAAAAAAAAAATACTTTTTTGAATATTTTGTATCTTCAAAACAAAATACCCTGCAACTAAAAAAACGAGGCCTTTCAAGATTAACGTTTATTGGGACTTTTTCTCATTTTAATAAGTACTCTGACTTCTCCAAACTTATAACACTATTTTTTTACACCTTGTATAATTGCAAAGAAGGAGCTAAAATCAAATAAAAATGGTTTCTAAAAAACATATTTTAATATTCCCAATGAAAGTAAAAAATATTCTAAGTGGCAAAATGAGAAAAATTAATTGGCACTCATATTGAAGAAATCCATTTTAATGACCACGTTTTCATGGAGTTTTGAAATCGTTAAATAGGTTTTTGGTATCGAAACCCCATGAAAACAAGTATTCAAATCGTTTTCAGTTGGAAGGTCGATTCACCATTTTCTGGGCCCGTATCGGGATTTAAATTACCTTGAATGAAAACGTTGACTGAATCGGAATCGAATTGAAAAAGAAGGTTGGTTAGATTTGTTTGTTTATGTTTAGAGGTTTTGCCGGTTTTTTGCAAAAAATCATCCTCAACATAGAGGCATGTTTGGGGGGAAGACGAAGTTTTATGCTCACGCGAAATATTTTGCGAAGAAAAAATATGTCATTTATATGATGGTAAACGTTGCACTGCCAGTTCAGATCCATTTCAGTTTCATTTTTGTCTCTGCATGAAAACGAGAATGAGGATTGGATTCAAATCTTCATGAAAACGTGATAATTATTTTTTTAATAAATCAAAAGCTTTAAATTTTTTAATGACAACGGCATGCTATTATGTATAGAGTTTGTATACAATATATGAAAAACTTCTTCTAAAGAGAGAGGTTTTCAATATAATCAAGAATTGAAGATTCACCTAGGACCCCATTCAATAATATTATAGGTTTATAATGTGATTTTCATTAATTTTAAAAGAGAATTTAGAAGTAGAATAGAATGTTAAATCCCCGTTCAATGTCCAAACCAATTATAGCGGTGTAAAGAATATCAAATAGAATATTTCTTCCTGTTAGTCTAAAATGAAAGAGTTTTTCAAAAAATGTAATACTATTTTCTTGGTGAAATGCATAATTTTAAAGTATAACAAAAAATTGAATTAGGGCTGCACCGCAAAGATTTATGGACTTTTGGATCAAATTTCGATGAAGCATTCGGAGTTTTCTATTAAAAAAAAAGAGTAAAGCACCTTGTACATAAATATATCTAAAGAAGTGTGTTTGTACGATTCTAATGCAACTGCAGGGAAAAATGGTATCTTGGCAAAGCCGCAACCGGTTAATAAAACAATATTTTGAAAACCTCGGGAGTAAAGAAATTATGTTGCTTCGTTTGGAAATATTGTATAGATCAATACATTTTTAAAATGGATTTCTATCTATAATAGCTAACCACATATCAATTAATTATACACTAAATAATTGACAGAAATGGGGTCAATTATGGATCAGGATAACTGGCAGGTATAGTTGACAGAAACAATACGAAACGAGAAAATTATTAAATAATATTTGCAGTAGCCCTTCTATACGCATTTGCAAAATTATATTCCTTTTTATACTTATTTAATTAGCGATGTTAATTTCTACTTCATACTGAAACTGAGCTGAGCTTAAATAAAATACTTTTTAGCAGGCTTTTATGCTACATTTTTTTTTTTAAATATAAATAGCTAATTTTTATTAATATTTTTTGAAACGTAGAGATGGCCATTTTCGATATAATTTCCATATTTATTAATTTTCTCGATCTTCAACTTCGACGACAAAGTTTCTTGTCACGATCGTATTAAGAGGAAAAGCAAAGAAACGCAAACTTAATTCAGTGCCAGTATTTCTTCGGCCGAGAAATAAACATTCTGCTTTCGAAATCACAAAAAAGCCAAACCAAAACGTCCAAAAGGAAATCTCAGACAACAAAGCCTGGAGCCAACGGCTCATCGCAGCCGATAGGGGTTAATGGTTTTTCCTGGAAATTAATCGATCGTATGTTTATCTCTTTTGTCTTTGTTTCATTGAAGCGAGAGGCACGTACGATCTAACCAGTTCAACTGAGTAATCGAATCACCATTGACTTGTTAGTGGAGCTGGTTTTGTCTGCTTTATAGCCAGTTCCTACTAAGGGATTTTCGCCCTTGTTGGTCGTTCTTAGTGCTAGGATGTTTTTTTTTCAACTAATAAAATTAGATTAAAAAGAAAAATCGGGATTTAATTTAATGCACTTTGGGTAACATTTTAATATTGTTTCTGCTCATAATTATATCTGTCTCTATGGGTGTTTATAATTGCGCTGGTTTTGATGTGTTTATTAGTCTAACGGGCTTCTTTTGGCAATAGCTACTTTTCAAATTTTCGGATTTTTTGATGTTGTTTGGTGAAGTGAGAGGCATTTGTAGTCGAAAACAATATAAAGGACACAAGAAATATTTTCAATCCGTATTGGCTGAAGTCGTATGTTGTCCGTCCATAAAATACGTCATTGTCATTTTCCTAATGTTTGTCTCTTAAGTTATGGTGGACAGATGGACCAAACAGATCATATGGTGCTTAAAGCAAGTCTTGAATCTCAGGCTTCAGATGTAGAAGCAAAGCAAGTCATGTTATTTTGTTCAGTATTGAATAAAGAGTTATTCTATTGTATAATAATAACTGAATTCGCGCAGATGTTTGCTGTACCACTCATCTACTGAAAATTGACCTGTAGGAAAAACTCCGGTTCCAAATATTCAGTATGTACTGCAAACTATCAATTTTTGTAGAACGCCAAATATCGGCAAGAGTCTTTCCAGCATTCCCAAAATTATCATCTGTGTACCTTATGTATCTAGACGAGATTTGTAGCCTTTCTCCTTTCTATTTTGTTGTAGAAATTCCTAATTGGCGTATTCGTTAAAATAATTATATTGCCGGAATCGTTTGAGTGCCCAAAAATTATTTTTTCTACTACCGTGCGTAAAATACTCACTTTACGCACTCTCTAAGA
>MU184552.1:79343-120767 GCA_016904865.1 Pissodes strobi
TACTCACTTTACGCACTCTCTAAGATTCGTAAAATAGGCCTTTTTAATGTGCAGTGCGTAAAGTAAGTTATTTTACGCACTAGTGCGTAAAGTAAAGCTGACATTGTTTTGACGTTTACTGACATATTTTTTGACGTTTAGGGCAGTGCGTAAAGTAATATAATATTATTTTTATTTTTTCATATATTTTTCGATAGTAGAAAAAATTTTGTATGCTACTCATGTGTAAAGTACCCTTTTTTTATTCATGGGATTGTCGCATTCGCCTACGGCTCATGCGACAATATTCCCATTCATAAAAAAAGATTCACTTTACACACTTGTTGCATAAATAACTATTTTTATATATCTAAGATGATCGTGCTGTTCACCATCAACAAACAAAATACCAGCGGGTTTTACAGGACCTGTCTCAGCACATGTAAGATTTCCATTTAAAAAAATCTTAATTGTTGGCATGAGTTTTTGCGGTGGAAGGGTTTCGAGAAGCATCTGCATTAGTAATTACAATCCCAAAAGCTTTAAGAAGGGATTTTGAAAAAGCGACGATATCCATCTCTAGACCACCATAAAACTATAAATATTTCTTGGGGGTAAACTAGTCACCGTCTTAGTGTAGCGGAGTTCACTGTTTCTTTTTTATCTAGACAAAGTATAACTAATCGAACGAACGTTTTTCAAATGTATCGCACTAAAAAAAGGTAAAAAGCTAAAGAAAACTTTACTCGACCTAAACAATGTTATAGAAATTTTCAGAACTATATAAATATGAAAATAAATTGCGAAGTAGTTGTTAGCGTCTTATATAAAAAAAAACCTCGCCTTATTTAATCAAACATATTTCAGATACCTATTGTCGATATTTTCTCATAACGGCAATCCGTTAGCTCATTTAGATTACGAAATATATTACTTAAAATCTTATCTAAAAGAAAATGTTAGTTTATTACACAATTAGTTCTGATAATCTTTTGTAATCGATAATATAATTTTGTGTGGAATCTATAAGGGCCTTTAACATTTATGGAATTCTTTCCACCGATTCAGCCTTCATTGACCAATTTATTTGGTCGATGGAGCTTTAAAAGTCCGCTCCACTATTAACCGCTTGCGAAGGTGATATCATCTAAAATTCCGGTCTGAAACAGCGCGTCCATGTTCGACTCGAAACTACCGATATTCGCATTCGCATTTTATCCGTGTATAGTAAAAGTCAACCGTCCGGCGTCACTCTCGTTTTCGACCGACGATAGATCGACGTAAAATGTCGACCCTAACGCGAACCAACAGTCACAGTAAAAAACCGCAATACAAAGACTATGTATCCTTCTTGGACAGTTACCGCAACTCCAAAAAGGACGACCATAACAGTGTTGTAAACTCGGACAGTGGTGTGAACTTTAGCCTGAACAACTCCTCCAATAACTCCTGCAGCAGCATTTTTTCTGACATTAGCGATGCTTCGGCGAAAAATTGTGTAATTTTACCGAAAAATGGTTTCAATGATCACTTCACCAACAAGCAATATAACGCAGGTTTGCCCCCAAAGGAACCAAAACAAACAGTGAAGACAGAGATGTTCATCGAAATCAAAAATCCTGCACCACCTAAAAGCTATCCGACGCAAGTGTTTGAAGTGCAAAAGATCGACAGTCCGCAAGAAAGCACGATTTCGGTGAGCAAAGCTGCCAAGATTTTCGAGAGAAAAGATCAAACCGACTCCCAGGGTCGTAGATTGTCTTCAGGTACCATGAAGACAAAACAAAATAGCTTCAAGAAAAGCTCGATTGGAGAAATATCGAAGAAATTTGAGGGACCTTCTCACAATAGTGTGGATTCTAGCAAACCTCCGGTAAAAAGGGCTGCAAGCATTGGAGAAGTGTCTAAAATATTTGAAAGTCAACAACAGCAAAATGTTACGCTCCTCAGGCCCAAGAACTTTAACACAGTCCCCAAGCCGTTTCAGCCAACGACTTTGTCCAAAGTCAATCCAGAAATTAAAGCTGCAACCAAACCGGCTATTCTTTCTCCAAAACCAGTGATGATAACTCCAACGTATCCTAAGTTTTTCCCGGAACCTCCTAGATCGTATGCAGACAGCGTGGATTCGGCACTATCGTCGCTTTCAATTTCACCTTCGCCACCTCAGTGTGTCAGTCCACCTCCTGGAGTTTCTATGTCGTCTCCGCCACCACCTCCTCCACCGTTGCCGCCAGCTAACTTCAAGTCAGCACCAATCCAAAAACCCTCACACAATGATTCTTCAAGTCCTCAGAAAGTATCAAATGTGCAAAAAAATAATGATCATGCAACACCAAACGGAACCCTAGATAAAAACGATCCAAGGGTTAAGAAAGCGGTATATGGGGCTTTGAGGAACATGTATGGTGCTTACCATGATCAGGCTAATGATTACCTTGCGACTTTGCCCAAAAATAGGGTTAGGAAGAACAATGGGTTGGATAGTATCATCGATAGTATTGCGTAAGTAGATTCCTTTTACCTAATTTTATTTTATTTTAGTGGTATTTGTCTTTTGCAGTTTATTTATTGAAAATATTTTTCTTTCCAACGATTAAATCGGTGTAGATTATACAATGTTGATGTATGTATTACCGTCAAAATTTTGAGTCAAAACGGTTTAAATATGATAAAATTTCCTAGTTAGCATTTTAATTGTAAACGACAAAATTTTCAACTTTATTGTTTACACGAATATTTTTTTTCTTGTTTTTTGTTGAACTTTTTTTAATATTTATATAGAAGTACCTTAACCAGATTTGGATATTGTGCTTGGAGGTGTAAATTATGGAATATTTTACAGGGTGCCAATTTGAAATTTTTCCACCTGAAAGATATTTAAATATGGATATGTAAAACTTTAGTATTTTTTTTGCATTTCGGAAGCTTATTAAAACCCCATGGGTGATATCACTGATACCTATGCCTTTTTAAATCTTTTTTTTTTCTGCCGACAATATTAAAAGTAAGAGATATTTTAGATTGTCATCGGGTGTGTGCAAACCATTACATTTGTGCCCGGATTTTCCGCCACAAAATTATTCAGGTTTGTCTATTATAGTTCTTGGAAACATTACTTCTACTGGGAAAATAGCAAGCTTTATACAGGAAACCCAAATCCTCCAAATTAAAATGTTTTCGTGGTTGACAAAGTAAATATTTATCGATAAAACTAGTTCTAATCTTATCAACTTTTAACAAAAGCTATTCGATTTTAAGTTTAATATTTAGTCAATAATATACAACTCCAAATTGTACCTTATTTATCTTATGCTATAAACAATAATGATGTATGCCCGATTCCAATAATAATCAGCGATGATACTCATACGTGTTCACCAAATATGGTGTTATCAATTCATAACTATTTATTTAAATAGTTGCCAGTACATATGCACGTTCGGAATTTCGAGCAGATAAAAAAGCTCATACGGCAACAAAATATTTAGTTAAAATAACATTGCATTACGAGGGATAATTCAGAAGTTTACTATCGAATTCAATAGACGCATGAATTGTTAAAACTTAGTTAAAAAATGCATGCATCCAACAAAAAGTGGATTAAATAAGGAACTCATGAAGCTCGAATTGAAAATAATAAGGGGTATTTCAAAATAGGCCTTATGGCTTAAGTTGAAAAGTTTTTATAAATATTACTTATAATATTTGCTTATTTTTAAATTAAATACAAAATGGATAGTGAATTATTTACCTTTTCTTGCATCCGATCAATCGAATTCATTTGGTAATATTTTAAAATATTCCTCGCAACACCATGCTATTAAAACTCAATATATTTCGTGTTTTTAACTTTATAGTGTTTTGCTAAAGTTATTTAAAAAATTTTAAACTTGCAAGGTCTATCTAACGGATTTAATAAGGCACCTTTTAAGCTTTAATGGCTCTAAGGCACAGGGTGTTCAATTTAAAAAATGTCTCTTTATATATATTTTTATTTCCATGTTTAACGGGGAATGAGATGTGATCCACTGACGCTCTAAATCGACCATGTATATATTTATTTTTTACCTTGCATCTGATCAGTTGAATTCAAACCATCAGAATTGTTGATTTTCATTTTGCGAAAGTTTCCAAGTTTCCCTCGTACCCAAACTAACCCAAACTAAATTATGGGTGTTCCAAAATGAACGTCTCTTACTTACACTGCGTAATCTGCGTTCAAAAGTAACCCTAGTTTAATTAAATTAACGTATATAAAAAAAATCTCCAGTAATTGAAGATCATGGAGAAAGTTTTTTTGAGATAAAAACTTAATATTTGGAAATGTTGATAACTCTGATGTGCTGATTCTGGTTCTGAAGGACGTAACATTTAGGGACGTAGAGAAGACAATCTGTCATATCTTTTTAAGTTTTTCGTTTCAAGAAAAATGGACTTGGAAATTACTTTTTGCTTATTGATTCGTAGTTGTTTTTGAAGTAAACTTATATGTCAAAAATGTATTTAAATTTTGCACTTTTAGAATTTTTGCTTAATTTTTTCTACCTGTTTCAGATATAAATTATATATTCTGAGTTTTATTTTTGCATGCTTTCAGTTAAATTTATACGAACCGTTGACATTCATTCAAGTTTGGCTAAGTGAAGCTTTGATGTAATTGTTTCATAAAGATGACTACCTTTAACCAAAATAATTTTTCTCGGTATATTTTCTAATTTTGTATTTTCAACTTTTTATTCGCATGAAATATTAAAAAATTTCATAACAACCCAAAGGTAAACAATTATGATTAAATATTAAATAAGGCACCCAGGCAAAAGAATATCTTTAAAAAAATATAGGGTGTTCCAATTAAAAAAATACCTACTGCGTTGTCGAAAGTACTTACATTTTGCTGTTAGTACCGTAGAATTTTTTGAAAATATTTTTCTCATGTCTGATCAATGGGTATTAAGATATCGATCAATTACATATATTCATGAAAACTTTTAACATATCTCTCGTAATATCAAATAGGACGGATATGGGGCACCTGCACTCCGTTATTCCATTACCTCTGAAGATCCGCGAACCGAGCATTTGGTACCACTTCCGGCTTGACTGAAATAGTTTCCACGGGTGTTGGTAAATTGGTTTCCAGTAGGTAGGAAATAAAAGGGTAGTCTCAAACATCTGTTAATAATATGTACTTAAATCGGTTCCTAAACCTAAAAAGGTCGTTGGTAAATTGGTTCCCCACATAAATTTGAGGTAGATATCTAATACATTGGAAACATATTGGGGATGTGAAGGTATTGAAGTTTTAGTTTGCATTATTGCTCTATGGCCATCACTTACTTGTGTAATGTGTATACTTTGGGTTAGTTTGGGTTAGTTTCTTTTCACTGTACCTATTAAAGATTGAAATTATAAATGTTATTATTTTGTATTATATTACTTGGTATTTTTATTGTAAAACACTATGTTGTACAGGGTGGCCAACTAAGAATGCGAGGTACTGTATCTGGGAAACTATCCATCGTAGAGACTTGCGGCAAAAAATGGAGTTTCCAAAACGGTCAAGAGAAAAACCTGGAAAATATTTTCAAGTTTCTAAAATGGCCACTAGGGGGCGTAACTGCAATCTTGAATCTAAAAAAAGTGATGTTTTTGTGAATTCCGCTATATTAACCTAATAAAAAAATTGAGGATAATGTAAAACTTTTTTGTTTAAGCTTTTTGCTGTATCTCCAAAAATAAAGTGGTAGTTTTTTTTAAATACCACCCTGTATCTGCGTAACGGCTAAGCCGATTTTAACAAACTTGGGATAGTTCAAAGGAGCTATTCTTGGGCTACCATGCTACCAATGTTGTATTATTTAAAGTTTCGTGAGTTTCACATGTCGCCGCTAGAGGGCTATTCTCGACATTCCGACAGAAATGGTTAATTTTCTCAAAAAAATTAAATTCATTGATATGATTTTTTCCCAAATAATGGCTAAACAAGCTCGCCAAAACCGCATCTCGATATCCTGTTCCTAACCCAAAATATAGGCAAAATAATTTATTACTTACGAAAATCCCTTAATATTTTTTTTTTACTATATTCATCTCGAATTTTCTCTTTTATAAAAGTTGTGGCCCTGAAAAGGACCGATTTAAAAAAAGAAGGTTCTTAGTGCCCCCGCAAATGCTCGAAATGCTGCTGAAGCCTCTCAGGGGTAGACAAAACTGCAGTTTCAATTTCGGCTCTCGGTATGGTTCGTAGTGCAGTACGAATCCGGTTTTTCAAATCTTCTCTGGTAGTCGGTTGAGTCTGGAACACGAGGTCCTTTAACCGCCCCCATAAATAAAAAAAACCAGACAAGTTAAGTCTGGTGATCGCGGAGGCCATGGAAACAGACTTCCTCTTCTAATCCACCGCTGTTGAAATACTGCATCGATATGCTCTCGCACATTAATAGCAAAATGTGCCGGGCAACCATCCAACTGCAAAAGGAAGTTTTGCCTCGTTTCCAGAGGCACATCTTCCAATCACAACGGTAATTGATTGGCCAAAAATTCAAGAAAGACATTGCCATTTAGGGGTTGCTCGAAAAAATAAGGCCCAATAATTTTGCCTTCCAGTACGCCACACCACACATTTAAACTCCAACGTCCTTGGTGCTGAACTTCACGCATCCAATGCGGATTTTCTGCAGACCAATAGTGCATATTGTGCAGATTGACTCTCCCATCACTATTAAAAGTGGCTTCATCGGTCCAAAGAATTTGAAATAAAAATTCTCTATTTTCGCGTATTATCGAGATATCGAGATGCGGTTTTCGCGAGCTTGTTTAGCCATTATTTAGCTACTTTTTCATGGGAAAAAAATTATATCAATGCATTTAATTTTTTTGAGAAAATTAACCATTTCTGTCGGAATGTCGAAAATAGCCCTCTAGCGGCGACATGTGAAACTAACGAAACTTTAAATAATACAACATTTGTAGCCCAAGAATAGCTCCTTTGAACTAACCCAAGTTTGTTAAAATCGGCTTAGCCGTTTCGCAGATACAGGGTATTATTTAAAAAAAAAACTTTGAATACCCCCCCACCACTTTATTTTTAGAGATACAGCAAAAAGCATTAAACATAAAAGTTTTACATTATCCTCAGGTTCAAATATGTGGAATTTTTTTATTAGGTTAATATAGCGGAATTCACAGAAACATCACTTTTAAGATTCAAGATTGCAGTTACGCCCCCTAGTGGTCATTTTAGTAACTTGAGATATTTTCCAGGTTTTTCTCTTGACCGTTTTAGTAACTACATTTTTTGCAGCAAGTCTCTACGATGGATAGATTCCCAGATACAGTACCTCGCATTCTTAGTTGGCCACCCTGTACTTTGTATAATAAACAGATTTATAAAAACGCGGGAACCAATTTACAGGTAAAGATCAGCTAAACTAAAAACCAATTTACATATTTCTTTTAACCATTCTTAAGTTGGGAACCAATTTACGTGTACCGGTTTCCACTGCTATTTTAAATGCAACTATTTTACGTCTTATTCCCTTTTCAATGAGATATCACAAGATGACATTTCTTTTCAAAATGGCGGCAATGTTAACGATTTGCTTACAAATAAAGTACTCTTATTGTTATGCCAGCCAAAGGAAAGTCAAAACCGAGGGGAAAATCACCTTAGAATTTTAGTGTACAAGCTAATAGAATTTTTAGGATTTTTTTTATTTATTAGCACTTCTTAGAACTATCAGAATTTTTTAGTAGGTATTTAGTATTTTTAGTATTTTATAGAATTTAATTAGAATTGTTTAGAATTTATTCAGCACGGCGCGCTGGACGGCGAATTTCCGCAATAAATATATTGTTTTTTCAGAAATTTTGAGAATATTTTGAAACAATTACATGAAAATTAGCATTTATTAGACTTTTAGAATTTTTGATGTATAAAATTGGATAGGTGGTATTTCCTCGGTCAAATCAAATAAATTTGTTCAATAGAAATGAACGTTTCCCTTTGAGCCTTCTGTCCAAAAAGGGTTTCAACTATTTTTGTAATTTTATCATATATTTGAGTTTTTTAGTATTTAAAGTAATACATCTTGGGACATTTTATGTTTTGTTTTTGAAGACTCTTTATTTGCCTATCTAACCGTGTTAAATACATAATACTATATATAAAATGGTCATAAAAAAACGCGACAACACCTTTTTATATGATTTTAGTCGACCGATTTTAATGAATTTTGCAAATTTGGAAGGCCGCTTCTTTCTAGATTAATTAAAAGTTTTTCTATTTTCTTTTTGTTTTTGGTTTTCATAGTTATACAAGGAGAAACAAAAAACGTGCACAAATTTCAAAACTTTGGTAGTTGGGTTTTTTTTTCGATTTTTGCTATTTGTGCCCTGTTGCCAATAATATAATTTTTTGCTACATATCATCTTTCTATCGCTAAATTTAAAGATTTCTGTATATGATTTTACGTTTCCATACCAGCGCAAATTTTGATAATAGGTCCATATGGACAATCCTTAACAAACTGTATGCTATAAATTTATTCCTCGAAATATAAAGGGTGTGAAAATTTATCATAAAATATCTTTAGTTAAATAACTATCGGGTTTGCAGTTTTGGAGATGATTATTTTGGGTGTTTTAATATCTGTAAGCTTGACCGGTAGGATAATAATTATAGCTCTTTACCACAACTGTTTTTATTAGTTTTTTGATTACTATCTTAAAATGATAAAAGTTTTACTTTGTCTTAAGATAAGTTTAAGATAATATAATTTTTTTGGCTTAAACAGAAATATAAAAAAAAATCAGCGAGTCTGCTAGTACTCCAGACACTGATGTGTAAACATTAATATGTCCTATATCGATATCGTGGCCATGAAAGTCTAATGCCACCCTAGCGGCTAGCTTTTTAGAAGCGCCACTTGAATCGTTGCAATTGCGGCCGTCCTGGATTAGCTTGCTCCTCAATGCGCATGGATTATGATGTCACATCGGTTTACCCATCTCCGTCCCATTTGCGGAGATTTACCCTCATACCGCCGCGTAAGATGTTTACACATTAATAAATAAGTATTCAATTTTTAATGCCACTAAATTTTGGTGACGTAAACGTCACGTTTATTGTTAATGAAAGTATACAACATAAAGGAAAAATATTTTTATTAACGATAAAATTACTTTTAAACCATGATTAATTAGAAACAAAAAATTAACTGAGGTAACAAACGCAAGTTTAGTAACGAGACTTCCATTACTCTTCTATGCATACTCTGCACTAACTTCCGAATAAATTCATGGGGAATAGCTTCCCGCTCCACCCGAATAGCATTTGCTAACTCATTGAAACCATTTCTTCATTAATTTTTTATTCTTTTAAGTGATTACAAATAACAGTTTTATTAGGCTGTTTAACGTATCTTAAGAGAAATTAAATTTTATCATTTTAAGTTCAACTAATCAAAATAATTTTTTAAAACAGTCACGCTAAGGAGCTTAAGTTTAAATATGCCAAAATTGTAAACCCCAAAAAAGACAAGTTATTTAGGTAACTAATTTAAGATATTTTATGACAAATTTTGCCATACTTCGAGAAATAAATGTCTGATAAAGTTTGTAAACGGTTCCTCATATAGATCTTTTAAGACAATTAGCGTTGAGGTGGAATCGTATAACCATAGAAATCTTTAAATTTAGCAATACAAAGACGATATTTTGAAAAAAATTGATATTATTGGTAACATGGCTCAAATAATAAAAAAGTCTGGAGATATGCGATTGGGCTATAATATGCCCATATCATAATATGATCCCGTAAAAAAAACTGTTCAATTTTTAACTACTTACCAAAAGTTTTGAATTTTTTATACGATTTTCTGTCCTTGTATAACTAAAAAAAAACAATTCAAAGAAGTTAAATTGTGCAAAATCTAGAAGGAACTTATTTTCAAATTTTTCAAAATTCAGTAAAATCGGTAGACTAGTTTTAGAATATTGTGATTAAAAATCATGCAAAAAAGTGGGTGTTCCGTTTTCTTTAATGATCAGTTTAAATAAAATAGGGCACTTTTATAATACTTAATTTTCCACCTTATTTCTTATTTCAGGGGTTATTGTATTTAGCATGGTTAAATAGGTAAATAAAGATCTTTCAAAGACGAGTTTAGTTTTACTTAAAATTTCACAGAAATGCTAAAACGCAATGATACGATAATTTGTTTCTAAAATAATGAAAATAGTTGAAAGAGACACAAGAAAACGCTCATTTTTATGCGACAAATTTATTTGTTTTCACTTTTCTTTTGCATATTAATAAAAGTATTTGATTTAGAAGAAGATCGCTAATTTTCTGCTGTTTTGAGTAGAAATGTCATCTTGCAATATATCAATATAAATGATTTCGACCTATACTTAATAAGATGGTGAAAAAATAATACATGGTTGAATTGAATTAAACCCAAACTAACCCAAACGACTTTCCGCAAAACACGCCAAACCGGAAGTGGTATCATGTGGAATTAACTGCTAAAATTTAGGCTCGGTGTCCTCTTTCAATATACGTACATTTCAATTTCGTATCTTCTGACGTAATGGAATGACGGCGTGTACCATCATATGTTTCGTGCATTTTCGTATAATGTTCCTAAAAATAATAAATACATTCATAACTGACCAGTGACAAAAATTTAAAAGAAATTATCTTTACAAAAATACAGAGTGTTCCATTTTTATAAACACCACATTGTTGTCAGCGTGCATTTTCAAGTAACCCTATCTATGTTCAAGGTTTATTTAAATTTTGCCAATAGTAGTACCATAAAATGTTTATTTATAATTTGGTTCCTTATCCACCCAGAAAGACGGTACCCTCCACTGTGTGCTCTATTTGGATCCCCGTCAATTGAATGGATATCATCTGAATCTTGTTGCAAACTTTTAAAATGTTCCTCGTAATAGTACCTATTGAACCTACTGAACTATTAATTAAGACCGCCATAAAATTCGAATATTTCGGTTTAGCAAGATTGATCCATTCCGATCGGAAGGATTAATTAATATTAATTAATAAGTTCAATGGCGCACCTTAAGATGCAGTTCTGAAGAGCAGTTAAAGCGTATTGCTAATATACGAGGGTTATGCAAATTGTATTTTAGGATTCTCATGGGAAGCAAATCAAGTTGTTGAAAAGCCGATACATTTCCTCATTTCAAATTGTTTATTACTTGTTGAGTTTTTTTTTTGAAAAACCCCTAATAAAGGTGTTTTTATATGGGAATAAAGTTTGAGGCACCATGGAAAAATTGGTGTCCCGTCAATTGGACCCAGAGAATTCGACCCGCGACAATTGGATGCTGACAGTTGGTTGCGGGCTAACTGGGAGCGTATGATAATTGGACGCGCATAACAATTAGACGCTCATGACCTGCTCATGACAGTTGGAGCCTTTCACGGATGTTTCTAAAATACATGGCAGAAGTTTGGGCAGATATTTTTGCCATAAAAGTAAAAACAGTTTTTATAGACATGGATCCGAAGAGGCTTCCTTATGGAACTAGGGCCTCTTGAAGATGGCCCCATATAAATTAGTTTTATAACTCCGGAACCAACTTAGACCTTAGAACCGATTTTGACGCATAAATTCTGGCATTAATTAATGTCAGTAAGTATGATTATTTTAGCTCATTAGATAATGTTAGATTTCATCAGGGGGTACTTAGATGAAATTAATCCTATTCGTGTAGGCTTGAATTTTTGCACTATGCTCTGATTCTTTTCGTTTCTCATAAGCGGTTAAGCTTAGAGAAGGGAATGAGTACCTTTTATGAAAAATGCATAGAAGAACCATAATTTGATGTAGTACCCTCTAGTAAGCACGTCCGTGATTAAAGTCAACATCATCCAATGAAATCTAATAATTATGTCACTTACTTATAGTAATGAATGTCCCAAAATTGGTTGTGATAGCTGAGGTAGATCCATAGCTATAAAACGAAAATTAGTTAATGGAAGCCATCTTCGAGAGGCTTTAGTTTCCTGAGCACGCATTTTCGGATCCAGGTGTACTTTTTTTTATCTATTATCATGATATCAAGAATACGTACCCAAATGGTTGTCGTGTATTTCAGATGCCCTGTATATTATAGGTTAGTTTAGTGTACATTAGGTTATTTACATTGAAGATTGGGTTATATAAGGCTAGTTTTGGTTAGCTTGGGTTGGATTTGGTTAGATTGGAAATTGGAATTGCTTTGATAAATTGAAATTATGCAATGAATAAAATAGGTGCGCAAAGCTCACATTACCTTATTTATCTTGAATTAGTATTAAAAATCGTTCAAATCGGGCGTGTGAATATTAAGCCCGATTGTCGTAGATTCGGCAAAATTAAATTTGGCTATTTTTTTCTCAACTTTACATCGCTAAAGTTTTAACTTGAGTTAGTTTGTATGTGCAGGGAGGAAAAGATAAAGATGCAAAATTAATTATAATAATATTTGCTCGAAAAAACGAGTTTAAGAGTACAAAAATGCAAGTAAAATTTGCGGGTTTTTCATTTGTGTCACAATTCTTAATTAATATTAGTAATTAAGTTGAAAACAAATACCTTTTTATTTTGAGCAAAATTAGTTCGCGTTTAAAACGAGAAAAGTACTTTTAAAGACTCATCAAATTTAATTCTATGGCGGTCTAAACAAAAATTAAGCAACACCATGCTAATGGAACGTGATGTATATTATTTTTCTTAGACCTTCCCCAGATAGTTGTTCAAATGCATTAGAAAGTACGCGAACTGAATTATTACAATGGTCATAACAAATATAACAATAATAAATTGAATCGGCTCTTCTATTGAATTTAATATTAAAGGTCAGAAGATAGTTTACGATGATATCTATTCCTGAACCACTTTCTTCAATTAGTTTTTCTAGTTATCAGGCTTAGTACTCTCACCTGAGTAATGAGATGACGATGATATTTGAATATAAGTTAATATGATAATTATTCGAAAAATGTGTCAAACTTGAAAAAATTGCAAGAAAACCATGCTGAAGGTGTGCATATTTTTTGATTGAGACGCATTTTGTGAACTTTTCGATTATCTCTTCTAACACCCTAATATAGCTAAATATATATTAAAGTTATTTACAATTTTTTGTGTCGTGAGAAAACGTTTGTTAGTTGTTTATTATCTGTACCATGCCATGCTTAAGTATTTCCTCATGACAAAGGACAATTATTATTTTGCTTCATCCTCGAACCGGCTGTTCTCATGAAAAGTATTGAATATGTTATCGAACATAAGACGTCGGAAAAACTGTACAGGGTTGCTACACAATATAAACCATCATCTTGCAACTACATCTTAGTAAAAAGTGCCCCAAAAGTTTCAGGAAAATATTTAAAAAAATTGACAATTTAATGTTATCTGGGATTTGATTGTTTTCCCCTCAACAGCGCAAACCGATCGTTTCGATTTGATAAACAAAGGAAATACTTATCTATCTACTTGCATTGTCAGGGGTCAGGGGGCAAAATTCTGCCGATTTAAATAAAAGCGAAAGGATATTTGCAAAAATGCATACCCAACGACGGAAAAAATAAAATGACACTGTCCCTGTGTCAAAAAAAATTATTTAGATTTTACTTCTCTTAGTACGTCGGTTATAATGTTTTTCTGCCTTCCACTGGCGCTCTAAATCAAATTTAAGTCCCTGTTTTAATTAGCATTTAAAGATCCTTTACACAAATAGTGCACTATGTAAAAATCGAGAAGAATAATACGCATCACGTTCCATTAGCATGGTATGGCCACAGTTTAGAATATCTATAGACTCTGGTATGGCTTGGCTTTTGTGTTTAGACCTCCATAGTATTAACTTTGATGGTGTTTTGCGACTACTTTTGTCGTTTTAAACGTGAACTAGTTTTGATTAAGGCAAAACATTCTTTGGTATGGAATAAAACGCGCCCTGTTACTCTCAATTGTAACACAATTTTAGTGATGCAACAAATATAACAAAAAATCAATTTTGACATAGTATTTTAAATATTCCAATTAAAAAAATTCTTTCATTTAGGGTTTTGCGAATACTGTTTAAAATTTAAAAGCACAATATTGAAAAAAAAACAATTTTTAAATTAAGAATATCCTCGGGAATATCTGAACTATTCAGTAACCTTATTACACACAGGGATACATTTCTATTGTTGCGTTCCATGCCCGACCTAAAAAAAAACGTTTTGCGTAACCCTTATATATTAGCAATACGTTGTAAGATCTCCTTAAAGTGCACGTTAAGGTGCGCCATAAAAATTATTATTCAACATTAATTGATTAATTAATTAACAAAAACCTACAAAACCTTTTGCGTAAACCTTATATATTAGCAATACGTTGCAAGATCTCCATAAGATGCACCTTATGGTGCGCCGTGAAAATTATTATCAAAATTAATTATTTAATTAATTCTTCCGAGCGGAATGACCCAATTTTGCGACTCCAAAAGGTTGAATTTTTACGAGGAACATCTTAAAAGTTTGCAAAAGGATTCACATGATTTGAATTCAACTGACGAAGATCCAATTAAAATACAAATTATATATGCAGATTTTCAATTTGGAGCACCAGTGGATAATGGAAAGGATAAGGGACAAAATGACAAGTAAACAGTCTATTGGTAAAATTTAAATAAACCTTGGATATATGGTTATTTAAAAATAAACATTGACGATAACAGTCTGGCAATCCTTAAAAATGACACACTGGTATTTTTATAAAGCTATGGTTGTTTATTTTATCTTAATTTCCTTTCAGGGGTGACTTATGAATTGATTAATTATTTTTAAGAAAACTACTTCAGATGATACGAAATTAAAATGTAGGTATATTTAAAAAGGAAACCGAGCGTATTTTTTGACAGTTACTTCCACGTGATACCACTCCCGGCTTGACGGGTTTGACCCAAAATCGTTTGGGTTAGTTTGTGTTTAGTGCATTATTTTTTACCATCTTTTATAGGTCAGATTCATTTTTCATCGTCACATCACAAGATGACATTTCTATTCAAAATGGCCGCAATATTAATCAAATACTTTTATTATTATGCAAAAAAAGAAGGTGAAAACAATTTGAATCTGTTGTATAAAAATTAACGTTTCCTTGCTTGTTTATCAATTATTTTCATTATTTCAGTAACAAATCATTGTGTTTATGGGTATTTCTGTGAAATTTGAAGTAAGCCTAATTACTGTTTTATTTTTATTTTTGAAAACTCTTTATTTACCTGTCTTCTTCTTCTTCATCATCTATTGCCCTATCCGATTACGGACGTTGGCTATCCTCATATCTATGCGGATCTTATTGGCTGCGCATCGAAACAGTTCAGTAGATGTTGCTCCAAACCATTTTCTCAAGTTAGCTAGCCAAGAAATTTTTCTTCTCCCAGGTCCTCGTCGGCCATCAACCTTGCCTTGAACTATGTTTTGGAGAATTTTGTACTTGCTATTTCTCACGATATGGCCAAAATACTCTAATTTTCTACGTTTCATAGTAAGCATTATTTCAGGTTCACATCCCATTCTTCGGAGTACTTCTTCGTTGGTAATTCTTTTTATCCAAGAGATTCTAAGAATTCTTCTGAAAATCCACATTTCAAAAGCTTGCAGCTTTCTTCCCATAGTGTCTGACAGCGTCCAAGCCTCTACACCGTATAGAAGGGTATGTATAAAGAAAGGTATTTCTCGCTATTTCAATTATATGTTTTATCTCCTGTGAGTGATCCCAGTTTTCGTTCAACGTGCAGCTGAGATCTGTGATGCATTGGATTTCTTGGGCAATGTAATAAAGGTGGATGCAAGCCATGTTTCTAAGATTATGCCAGTATCATAAATTTTGTTAAAAAGTGCAGTTAGTGTTTCAATGGTATCTTCTTTCATAATTTTAAAAATGTCTGATGATATTTCATCTGGACCCATTGCTTTTCCGTTTTTCATGAGCTTAATTAGCTGCTTACTTCTGATATAGTGATATGTGGACCTTCAACAGTATCAAAGATTGGTTTTTCGGGTCGTTATTCATCATCAAACAGATGTTCAGTATATTTTTCCCATACTCTTAATATATCATTAATTTCAAGCATAATACCACCATTTTCGTCAGATACATTTCGAGAAGTTCTTTGCCTAAACCGGTGACTTCCTTGATCTTTTTATGTGTATTGAATATGTCATGTTTCTTATTTAGATCTTCTATTTCACTGCACTTTTCGGTCATCCATTTTGCTTTGCTTTGGCTTCCCGGGTCTTTTTTCGGATATTCCTGTGAATTCCCAATCTTCTTGAGTATTATTCGATTTAACTCTCCGTCTTTCTTCCATGAGATTCATAATTTCGTTGGTCATCCATCCTTTCTTCTTCTGTCTGGTGGTATCAGGTTTTAAAAAACGGTTGCTAACTTCAATTATTCTTGTTTCCATTGTATTCCATGTCTTGTCTGATTCGGAAATGGATGTTTGTATGTCTCTTAATTCGGATGTTAAAGCATTCTTTACTTTCCCTTGGATTTCAGGGTTCTTGAGTTTTTCGATGTCATATTTCTTGGACTTTTAGTTTTGTCGTCAGTTGACATACCAGCGGGCTGTGGTCAAAGGGGACATCGGCTCCTGGATATGTCCTGACTGAAGCTATACTATTACGAAATGTTCACTAATCGGTATGAAGTCAATCTGATTTCTTACTATATTGCCAGGTTTGTCCGCGGGTGATCTCCATGTATATAACCGTCTAGATGGTAGCTTATAAAATGTGTTGCTAACAACTAGTTTTTCTTCTCTGTAAAATTGGACTGATCTGTCACCTCTTTGGTTTCTTTGTCCCAGTCCGTAGAGCCCTACTAGTTTATCTTCTACCCATTTACCGCTTTTTGCATTAAGTCCCCCATGATAATAGTGACATCTCTTTTTTCAGTTCTTCATCACTATCCCAATCTAACTGTAGAAGGCCTCAATCTCTTCCTCACTCTTCTATGCGGTAGAAGCGTACACCTGAAGTATGTTATGTCATGCTAAATAAATAACCCTTGATATAAGTAATAAAGCGGAAAATGAAATACCTACTGTAGAAAAAGTGTCCTGTTTTATCTATCTATTCTTTGTATTTAACACGATTAAAAGGCACATAAAGAGTTTTTAAAAACAAAAGATAAAAAGTGCCCAAAGTTGTATTTCAAATTAATACTGCCGCCATTTTGAATAGAAATATCATCTGGTGATATGTCATTGAAAAGGAAATTATATCTAGTAGAAAATGGAAGCAAATATTCACAGATAAATTTAAAATAGTGGGATCCATCAGGTTAAGCCGGAAGTGGAATTAAGTGCTTGGCTCGGTGCTCGGTTATCTTCCCAACCCAAATATAAAATTTGTATCTTCAGAAGTAATGGAATGACAACGTGTAGGTAGGTACCTCATGTCCCTTGCCACCTGATATATTTAGTTTTATTCAACAACAGGATTTTACGAGGGATATGTGAAAAATTTGGAAGGAAAATATTTCGGAAAATATATACTATTGGGCGATATCTCATTACATAAAATAATACATTAATAAAATTTTACGGTACTAACAGCAGAATGGGAATTCCACTTCGTCTCGGTTGAATCAACACGTATCGGGTAACGGCTCTTCATCGCCATTTTTGGGTGACGCGTGGCAATTACTGTTTAGGCTCCCCGAGGAAGAATCGGACGTTTTAGCCATCGTAGTCTGTGCCGTTGCGGTATTTCCTAGCCAGAAGAAATACCTATCCACGCCGGTACCCAGGCTGGGGAGAACCGGATGTTCCCGTGGGACCATTTTTTCTGTGCATTTCATAGCCGTTTTTGTGCAAGAGTCGGGAATCACCAGGGGCACAGGATCGTCATACTGGAGCTTTCGACGTAATGATCCCCTCAAACTGGAATAACGTGTAACACAAGCAGAAGGTTAGCTCTGCCTCTGTCTAAGCGCCGGAAGAAGGGAGTGCTGGAAATTGTGTCGTAGCAAAGCCATAAAACAAGCAAGCAAGCGAGCAAGAACAAAATGAAAATACATGCCTACCAAAGCTTTTTATAACACTAACTGCCACTTTTGACTCAATACAGGTCGATCACCCCAATTCAGAAATAATCGTTCTGGGAGATTTCAATGCCCACAACAACAACTGGCTCAAACATCACAACAAGACCGACAACGAAGGTAGAGAAGATGAAGCTTTTGCCTTCAGCTGCGGAGTTACTCAACTTGTAGACGAACCAACTTGAATCTCAGAGAAGGGCGAAATCGCCGCCCTCCTGGATCTCTTTCTAACCACCAATGTACCACACAATGACCAGTACACAATTACAGTTGGTCCGCCATTAGGTACTTCCAACCACAAACTTATTACAACGGTTTGTGAATTGCCACTTCTACAGAAGGATCCACCATTGCCTCGCAAAATCTGGCATTACAAGTTTGCAAACTGGGACGATCTAAGGGAGTTCTACCTAGATTTTCCTTGGCTCGACGTCTGCTTTGGCACTGATGACCCGTCAGTCTGCTGCGAAGAGATTACGCAAGTAATCTCCTCAGGAATGGAAGCATAAATCCTAAATTCCATAAAGTTATCGTCAAAAGGAAAGCCCTGCTTCGACAGAAGATCCAAAAGAGCTCTAGGTAGGAAACAGCAAGCCTACAAGTACTGAAACAAAATCAGACTGCTGAAAATCGCAATTATTTTGTCGAAGCGAGAAACGAATGCAAACGTGTGATCCACGAAACTAAGGACAAAGACAATCAAGGAATCAGGAATAAACTTTTGCAATGCCCCAATGGCTTCAGGAATTTCTGGTCGGTAGCAAAGGCAGTAAGTAATAACTTTACAAAAACGTTTCTCCCACCTTTGATAGACGAACGTGGCATCACGGCGACTACAGCCTAGGAACAAGCACATGTGCTAGCCAAAATGTTTTTATCGCACTCTGCCTTAGACGTCCCCCAAGGCAAGGCTCTCCCCACCATATCGAACATCAACGCTACCATGGCAGAAGTCAAGTTTCATCACCGTGATATTCGTAAAATCCTTAAAGAACTAGATACGCAAAATACATCAGGACCGGACGAAATACCTGCCGTCGTGTTAAAGAACTACGCCAAAGAACTAACACCCGTTATATCCAGACTTTTTCCTCTGTCTTACCAAAAAGGGATTTATCCATCTTCTTGGAAAGTCCTATTCCAAAAGGCAAGAAAACCACGCCCTCAAACTATCACCCAATTTGCTTCTCATAATCTCCAAAGTCATGAAACGTGTAGTCAATCAGCAGCTACAGTACCTCGAGAATAACAGAATAATCAGCGATAATTAATATCGCTTTCGCAAAGAGAGATCGATATGAGATATATGGGCCTTTCTCACTTATATATAGAGTAGGGCAATTGAGAACTACGGAGAGTCTTGAGCGATTGAGTTGGATATTTCGAAGGCATTCAACAGAGTTTGGCATGACGGACTGCTCAACAAACTGCCGTCCTTCGGACTGCCAGCCTCTCTCCGCAGCTGGCTTGCCAGTTTCCTTAAGAACCGATCTCTGCACGTTGCAGTGGATGGACACATCTCAGACACATTCACCATTAACGCGGGCGTGCCTCAGAGCGCAATACTTTCACCAACTCTGTTCCTCATCTATATTAATGACCTGCTGACCGAAACGAATAATCCTGTTTACAGTTTTGCAGATGAGCGTACCCTTGTGTCCCAATTTAGATCAGAAAAACCTTTACCAGCAACTAAGACTTATCACCGCAGACTGGGGCAAATTACAGCAATTAATCAAAACTTGTAGAAAGTTCAAACTTGGGACGACAGAAATTTGGTCCAGTTCAAAGCAGCAAAGACACAAGCAGCCAGGTTTACCAGGAGGGCCAATACGGCGAGCTCTGACATCATTATGGCAGGATCGACCATTCTTTCATCCTCGTCAATCGGACTACTGGGTATCTCGGTCAACAACAATATGTCCTGGCGTGACTACGTTGCTAACATCGCAAAATCAGCCTCCGAGAAGCTTGGTGCGCTATTTCGCAACAAAAAAAACCGTATACACCGCAGGAGTTGCTCTTGCTCAACAAAGCGCAAATAAGACCGTGCTTGGAATATTGCTCGCACATCTGGGGGCCGCACCAAAGCACACCCTAAAGCTGCTGGATTCCATTCATAAGAGAGCTGTGCGTCTCGTTGGCGATCCGGAGTTGACCCGGAGTCTGGATAGTCTGGAACGCCGCAGACATGTGGCCGAGATGTCCCTTTTTTACAAATACTTTCACGGCATATTTTGCCAGGATTTGGCCCGCCCCATCCCGCCCTTGGCAACGCCTGTCAGACAGTCACGACAGACGGCAAGAGCGCACCAGTTCGTCGTACAACTGGAAACACCTAGAACATCGCTTTACAAGAACTTTTATCTGGCGCACTGCATCACTGTGAAACGCACTCCCAGGGCATTTGTTTTCCCTTAATTACAACCTGCAACTATTCAAGAACCGTGCCAATCGACATCTTCGCACACACCGCTCGTCAAGCGCCATAGAATATCCCTTTAGTGTGTGTGTGCCACTGCTATATATAAACAAATAAATGAAAATGTAAATATTTGAAAATTTATTATTATATTATACTAGTAAAGAGAAAATTGATTAAATAAAATTGAAGAGCTAAATTACTCCTCTAGGATTAAAATCCAATTTTAACGTTCCTCGTATATTAGCTATAGGCTTCCAGTTCTGCTAAAAAGAGGATCTTAAGGTGTGTTATGAAATTTATGATCAAATTTAATCGATATGTCGATGTCGTTCCGATCTGAATGGCCCAGTTTTGATTAATATTGGAAATGCCCTTTTTGACGAGACCTTAAGAAATAGCTCAGTAGGTTAATGAGGCATGATGCTACTTTTATACGTCTCTCGATATCTTGGGGTGAGTTGCCAATTTCTTTTTGACAAAAAAGTTACAAATATGTTAATATATTTGGTTTGACTAATTTGATGTTACGAGGAATAGTTGAAAAGTTTGCAAAAAATATAAGTTTAATGAATCTTCATGGGCCCTTAATTTAATCTTTTTGCTTTTATCGTTGGTTATTTATACATTTTTATAAACGTGTTTTGGGCCAAAGGGTTGAAATATAAAATATATGTATTTTCAATAACATGATATTACGAGAGCTGGTTTATAAGAATGATCCAGATGATTGAATTCAACTGATCGAATGCAATCAACATTTTCATATCATCAAAGAAAATTTTACTACGATAAAATTTTCTTTGGTATTATATACAGGAAATATTATATAGTGCTTCAGTAACAATATCTCATTAAGGGTTGAACTTTGAAAAATGGTATGCAAAAAATCTCCGCTATTATAAAAACAGACAAAATTTTAAATAATTCTTTGACATTATTTGAATAAGTATAGCAAGCCAAAGAGGCATTTTTTAAAGCGGATCAATCTGTATTTTTTTAATACGTTGAAACTCATAGATTTATTTCTATTATTGAATCCAAATTAATAAGTTTGAGCTTTTTTTTATATTTTTATGAAGTACACAAAAAATTAAAAATATTTATATATATTTTACTGGGTTACTTGAATAAATACAACGAACCAAAACATGCAGCTACATTGCAAAGCCATAAGTCAAAAATTGAAGGCATCACAGTTATTTAAGAAATTGACGTTTCATTATTCAATTTCATTAAATCGGATCTCTAGCCGTTCCGAGTTAACGAATAAAGAAAATATCTACCCACAATTATTGCGCGGAAAAACTGGTAGATAATCTAAGGCAATAAATAATTTTCTATTCTATTAAGAACTATAATTAAATGTGAAATAATCATATTTAAAATGTTGATCCGAGACTATTATTGAGACGGGTACCCTACAGTGTGAAAGTCTTACGATTTATATCTTTGTCAATTATTGCTTTTACTGATATTAATGTTGGTAATGAAGATTAGCGTTTAAAATAAAATCAGGTCCGTACCTGAAATAATGAGGCGTTTGCAAGACATTTAAGGGAAAGTATTTTAAAATGTTTTTCTTATGGTTTTAAACATAGCTGCGTCCAAGCGAAAGCCTTTTTTTCTTGACAATCCAATCTGTTTGCATAACCCGATTATTTTTACGATGCATTTTCTTGTGTCTCGTTAAATCTCATACTTATTTACAAATGCAGGCGGGATGACGTCTACATGTCGTCTATCCGCGTCATTCGAAAGACTTCTTAATTTTACGATTTTCCTTAACGAGTCTGTATCCGAATGACATCACGACGTAATGTATTTTGAACCCATTTAAGTAAAAAACAACATCGTTAAAAGCGGACCTGATTTATATCTTAATGCGACCAAAGTAATGCCAAATCGTTTTAAACGAACATGAGTCGTGAGAATATTTTCATATATTCTTGTTTTTAAATATGTTGGTCGGAAATTCGAACCAACAGCTACAATTTTAGACGAAGCTTTTGTGAGCAATACAATAGGTTAGATTTGAATGGTTGTAGGGTGTAGTACTATTAGTAATTTGAGTACCTATCTCGTATATTTTAGATACTGTAAAAAATAAGTCTAGTTTAAATATAACGTAGTGTTTCCATACTAATCGAATGCATGTCTTTTGTAGATCGCAAGGTGGATTGGACAAACTAAACGGTAGGGCTATTCCCAAGCAAGAAGCTGAGTAGAATTCTGTAGCAACCGATCCTAAAAACGCCTAGGTTCCTTTAACTACAATGTTAGTGGCGACATCGATATAAATAATTAGATATATATTTCTTGCCACGAGAAAATATATCCGTGGGTTCGTCCCGATGATGTCCAGATGAACCTGTCGAGTGGTAAATATCGTTGTGAAAATAGTGGACGAAAATAATATTAGCTATTTTCGGAGTCATTTTTCGGAAGCCTACGCCAATAAATCCCTGTAAAAATCAAAATTTAAAGAGAGATACTTCAATTAGATTCTTTCTAAAATTAAAAAATAAAATGCCTGTGCAACAAAAACTAAATAAAAATGCAAAAAAATATTACAAACACTAAACGATTCACAATCTAGTCGTCATCTTGACAAACAAGACAAACATATTGTTTTTGTTTTGACGCTCTATTGCCAATGCCGCAAATTCATCTCGTACAAATGATATAGGAAATTCCAATATGGGCCTCTGGATTCAAAATCGAGCCATCTACATATTGCAAAAAATTCGTTGATATTCTCCTCTGCCTCAAATTATGTAGCAACATATGGTTTTGGTTTGGAAGGACCTGGTTTGGAATTAAGATTTTCCTGAACAGTGTTGGTCATCCTCTTGGCAACGAATAATGGGAGATTCTCCCCGTACGAGGAAATCGAATCTGCAGGAATGTTCTTAATGGGCACGCGCATTCGCTCTCCTGCTCTTGTTTTTAGTTTTTTCTCTCTTGCGCGCGGTAGGTCCATCTGTTTGAATCCCTGGAAAAAATCTGACAGACTTTCATCGAGCAGCATTCCTGAGGAAGACGGATCGTGGACCTCAGGGAGTGTCGATAAAATGTGTCAGGGCTAAATTTTTAAAAGCCTGATATTAAAGTTGCCTTAGCTAATGTAGGCACAGGTCCTCACGATGTATTCAAGAGGGCTGGGAACTGCTCATTTGCAATTGTCCCCTTTCATCTTGATTCCTTTCTTCAATTGTATAGAACCGTCCTCCATTCTCTTTTCATTGAGATAAAGAAACTGTCATCGGGTGGTTGCAAAAGATGGGTTGAATTTGGTGGGAGTGGAGACATGTAAACATTATTTTCCTGGGCGCTCTTGTTATCAAGTGGAGAGAAATAGGAAGCAAGGTTTTCGCCAACTGCAGTTGTTTGTCCACTTTTCTGACTATGTTCCTTAACATGTTGAAGCTAAATATCAAAAAATCACTGTTCAAGAAGGTTTATGTCGAACCGACATCTTTTGCTAGCTGGCCCACATTGCGTCCAATTGTTATAGAAATTCAGGTATTTGTAGACTACCATTGGTGGTAAAAGTTTATCGTCTGCAAGTCCGGAATTATTCCTTGAATCGTTCCCCTCTTTTCTTGCCTTTTGGCACGAAAATCTTTTTCGAGCTCGGCTCTTCTGTGAAATTGGTTTTATCATATTTATAGAAGTTAGATCGTAAGTACGAAATTCAAAATTTGCTTGTTCTCCATACGTATTCGTACATTATATCAGATCTAAGATAATAACAGTGTGTGTACCAATTTTGATCACCTCCTACCAAAAAGTTCTTTAAAAATTGTTTAAACTAGCTGTATTATTATCTATATAGAGTGTTTTTGTTTTTAACTCCAAGGGACAAGATGTCCTCCGAACTGTACAGAATTTTCATTTTTCTTGAGGTGTACTAGAGTAACTAGAGATTAAAACAAACAATTTATTAATGTTAAATCTTATTGCGGAAATAAATAAATAAATAACAAAGATATTATTCAACATGAAACGAAATGGCGTCATGAACATAATACATTTACACTGAGTCGGCCAACATAATCAGTCATCTTTTTAGTCTCAATGAAGTGAATATTTGCATTTCAAACAAAACACATGCAGTAAAGATACCCCTAAAGCATTCATTAATCTCATCATATTTAGTACATATTCCGATTAATAATTTTTCTAATAAAATTTCATAGCGGCTTCAAAATTTGAGTAATATAATATTTTTAGGCAGACTATTCATATATTTTCTAACAATTGAACTGGTTTTTTGAAGAAGCGAAGTTATATGCCTGACCAGCCTAAGAATTCATGTAGTTGAACACCTAAAAATCTTGTCTGATCTACTATACTATTCCAAGGTTAAATTCACCAAAGGATAATCTAAGTGGTTTCTCAACCTTTGAAAGTTTTCTCGAAATAATAATTTTCTAGACCTAAATAGAGGTTTTAGTGAGTAAAGGAGTTCCGATAGGTATCAAATTTTAAAGATGTTTGTTACCTGCAATAGGATTTGTAGCAGCAGCATAACAAGTAAAATATTCGTTTGATAAATCCATTACAAAACTCGTAACTTTGATAAAATAATCAAAGCAGCAGGGTTATATATACTTGACAAATTGAACCCCGAGAGACACACCCTCTTCCAAGACCAAAAATTTCAGTATAAAACAGAACGTCATGGAAATGGCCCTAAAATTGTATTTTTTGTCTACATTATTTAGCAGTGAAACGTATATAATTCTGCAGCAGTTTAATGAAGAGATTTTGAAAATTAATGTTAAGCTTTATTTTATAAATAAATAATTTCGATGGTGCAACCTGATAAGCATGATTTATATAGGCTAGCTAAACTAATGTGGCTGAAAAAAAAATACGTTGGATTATCCTAAAATTTGAATATTATATTGCTAAGAATAGAAGAAGCACTTTACTATTATTGTCCTATATACATTTTTAATTCACCAAGCCTGAATTTCATCAGATCTTTTTGGTTGGTTGATATGATACTTTTGATACAATTTTTAAGAGGAGCTTTGCCCAGTACAGGATTCTCCTGAAATGTTGAAATTTTAATATTAAATTTAATGCCATATTTAATTCAAACCTTAAATGTTTAAAAAACGTTTGTCGAGAAAGAAAAATTTTATATGTCCCAGTTTTAAATGAGACGTTTCTCTATTACTATACCCGAAAATTGATTTAGAGAATTTTGACTAATTTTTCGGAACGCTGTCTATAATAAAATAACAGAGGCATGTGATATTTAAATGCGGGATCTTTCAGACTCAAGAATATCCTATTAAAAAATTGAACTACTTAGTGAGATTTGAACTTAATATCCATCGTGGCTCAGTTTATTCGAAATGATGTTTCTGTGGAAAATGGCAAATAGCATAGGCAGGTTTGTTAGAGCCACATTCTGAAATTATTTAGAAATATACAGGGTGTTACAAAAAGCTCTGTATCAGAGTGATATAGTTTTTAATATTTTATTAATGCTATGGTGAAAATTAGGAGACATATTGCTAATAAACCTTATGATTGGAATAAAGGCTGTTTAGTAACTTTGCCCGTTGGATTCACTAACGCTAGACCTATAGGATATAGGGTTTAAACGTACCTGTAGCGCACATTTAGAACCTAACAGAAATTTAAGGTTCCACTAGTAATAGTAATTTAAATCATAGGTTTGGCATAAACTTACCTAGGGTTTAAAATTTAGATTTGGGTCTAAAGTTAATGAAACCGGAGGTGTAAGTTTAATGGGATCAAAGGAAACAACCATATTTTTGGATCTCGAAGATATTACACGAGGTTGTTGAAATCAAGACATTTTTTGAATTTAAATAATAACTGCGCATTTTTTTTAAATAAAACCCACTTTATTTTATTGCGTTACTCGATAGGGTTTCTCTGATTTTAACGATTTTAGGGTTTCCAATATCAGTTTGTTGTGGTTGCTTGAGAAAAAAACTTTTCTAAAATCGTAGTCCATTTTTATTCAAAAAGTAATGATACACATTTTAAATACATAATCCCCTGTATTTTCGACCCGCAGAATTTTGCTTCTATTTTTCTCATATTGGAATTTATTATCTTTAACTTCTGCCGTTTTAACTATGATTTAACAAATTCTGTTTTTTTTAAAAACCCAAAATATACATATAGAAAACCCTAATATGGTTAAAATCAATTTAGAACTGTCTGTCAAATAAAGTAAAAAATAAACGAAATTCCATAATATTTGTCCTAATTTTCATCGCAGAATTGAAGAACAAAGTCAAATATGTATGTTTGATAAAGAAATTTTTGTGATAGTTTGCAAATGTCCCAATAATTTTAAAACATGCCCTAACAAACTTATATATGTTTCAATAGATATAACGTTAAAATAATTTACCCCTTTCACACAGAGAGGCAGTTTTGAATAAGCTGAGCCACCATGTATAATAAAGTCCAGTCCATTGAAACGTTCCTTTCAACTCCTCTCAGGAATAGCATATCTAAAATATAGGAAGATCCAGTGTAATTTAGTTTTAACTTAACTACCATATTAGTTTAGTCGCAATGTGAGGAGGGTGCATCGGAATTATTTATCTACAGGGAGAAAGCTGGAAATAACCAACGTTTCAAAATGCCTTCTTTCAAACGCTACTCTGCTAAATGCAGGCAAGTAATTACAATTTCAGGTACGTTTTTGTGACACGCCTTCTATTTTCCTAGATAAGATTTAAGATTTTTAAATTATCTGTTTTAGTCTCTGGTACAAAAAATTCTAGGTTTTCTAGAAGTGAACTCGCTGTCTTATGCAGGGTGCCACATTAATTCACTTAAATAAAAAAGTGAATATTTAAAAAAAACTGTATATTAAAAAAAAATAAGATTATCGGAAGTCGCTAGAAATTGTTATTTTGTTTTTATCAAAGACCATTTTGGCGAGGAAAAATAAATTTGTTTTGAAATAACGAACTTTTACGAAAATTCACGGGCTTCATTTCACACTATTCTATATATTATTACGCATTCCCATATACAATCGTGCAAGTGGCAACAGACATTTTGATGTTTTGTTTCGTAATTGAAATATCGCTCTGTTAATTTTGATTAAAAGTTTTCTTTATGCATGTTTATTAATATATTGATATATTGAGTCATAGTCTTCTTCGTTTAGAGTTGGTGCTCTTGAGTTCAAAACCAGTACGTTTTATTGGTGCCATTGTCTTAGATAATGGATTCGTTAAAAATGCTATACAAATTTAAATCACTTTCTTTCACGAAAAGTGGACTACTCGGTACCATCAGTATGTATATTTGACCTACATATCATTTAATTGAAATAAATAAGTATTTGGTGAAGCTATTGGACATATCGAGTCCTAGTCTTCTTCGTCCTAACTGGGGCTTATAAATCGAAAACCAGAGAAGACAATTGCTTCACAGAGTAAGGGGATCCAATTTTTCTTCGCAAAAATTGGACTAATCATTATCACCAACTTGTATTTGCCTTACAAGACTACATTTATGCAAACAAGGTATATGGCTCAATTGGACCAAGTTAAATTTATATTTAAGGCGTGCGTCATTGAATATTAGCCTTGAAAGGTCATTGCTAATAATTCATGTTTGACATGCTCAAATGCCTTTCGAAAATCTAAAAAGATTACATGTGCAACATCTGAAATAACTATTCATTACGTAGTTGTAGCGTAAAGTGAAGTCCTGTTTATTCAGCAATATTAATTATACTTAGACCACGGCCCATAAATTTACTAAATCAAAGGGCCTTATTGTAGCGGCTCATTCTTTTAGCATCGCGTGCAAATCCTAAAATGCCAATTTCCATTCGCCTACCCAGTTTTTCATAAATCGATGGCAAAGAAGTTACATTGCCGTTACTCCTCCAATTTTTTTTGTTGCGTCGCGTCGTATCAGTTTTGATTTTTCTACCGATGATGTTTTATTGGCGTTGGATCCTAACCCGTAATGTATATATTTTCTGTGAAAATATGTTAGTATACACAACAATTATGTATTATTAAAGTGATTGACATACGTTTTATTTAAATTTTCGTTGGTTAAGTTTAAGTTACTATCGTCTGCAATGGTAATTAGGGACTCCAAACGATTTTCTGTTATATATTCTTAAAGCAGTAAAGTTTCAGTTCTTAATAGATATAAATATAGAAAAAATTTTCTAAGGATGTTCAGATAAAAATGTCTTTTTCGAATAAATGACCTTCATTAATTGAAACATGGAGGGATTTGGAATGATTAAAAAAACAATGCGCTATGGAAGGCACTATTTTTATGAATTATAATAGAAAGTCTTGCATTGTCATTGTTAGATAAGATTAACGAAATGGGCGTTGCTATCTTAAGTCGATTAACAAGTAGTGTTGACAAATTTTTAGCCTTTGCAGACCATAGCACGTTATTATTTTAGCACGAAACAGATAATTTTTAATTTTGATTTTAGAGTGTAGTATTTGACATGATAACAAACCCTTCCATTGAAAAAGGTTAACTGTAGATTACGATAACGCTGGCGTTACAGATAAAGATGACTTCACCTAATTTGTATTTTCCTTTGTTTCATTATTGATGTATTTGATTAGTTGTTTGTTACTGAAATATTTGTTTTGAACGATAGTTAAATAAAAATAACAATTATGGTCTAATGGTATAGCAAACCATGGTTACAAACCAATGAATAAAGTGTATTAAGTTTGGTACATTGTCATTTTTTCCAAATTCTATAGCTCCAAAAATCTAAAATAGGTTGAGTTATTAGGAAAGATACTAAACCGTTTTGAGAAAAAAAAACATATGCCACATATCTTAAGTTTTAATTTTCTATAAGTTGCGATATGATTTAAACTTATGGACAAAATGAAAATTAAATAAAGGTGATAAATTACAAATCTACTAATTATTTACATATTTTAAAAAAAGAAGTTATTCTGCATATTAAAAGAATACGCTTTCTCTTAGAAAATTGGTTTACTTTGAGAGCGTCTTGTATTTGAAATTATGTGAATTTTAAGGGAACATGATAAGTTAGATTTTGTTTCTAAATATATAGTTCAAATCCAAAATTTTACCTTTTTGTCGGATTCTGCCTAATTAACAAATACGTAATCCTAAAGGACGCATTATTTCAAATGTCTTCTTAAACAATATTAGAACTTAAAAAAATTAGATATAATGTTTAGTTGTACAAACACTCCTCCGCCGTAATTATGATTTAAACGCTTATTTTTTCTTCATTTGAAATCATCTACACGAAATAGGGAGAAATAATATGAAAGGTAAAAATAGGCGAAGTAAGTCACAATACTTAGCCGAATTTTTGGATTTGAATTGTGCGTTTAACTCGACAACAAAATGTTATTTATCATTTTCCCTTATAATTTATATAACTTATTTTCTTATTCTTTAGCACCCTATAGAAAAATATTGAAAATTTGCTACGGGAACTAGAAATTTTCAAAAGCGTATGCGTTTAAGTAGAGTGATTGTTTTTCGAAAAATGTATGTTTAGCCTGTTTGTCTACGTATCACATCTATTCACAGGTTTATTGCATTAAAAAACGTTGAATCTTGGGCATGCCTTGGGTTATATTTTTAGTTAATTGAGTACCTATCTGAACCTTTAGTTCGATATGCATGTTTTTTGTTGTATCGTAGGCTGATTCCATCCATATGATTTTAATTAAAATTATACCCGGCCTAATCGAAAAGGGGTGGATTTTTCTTCTAACATTATTTGTAACTCCGTATAGAATGCACCAGTTCTAATGGAACAGAAAATTTTGAAATCAATTCATTCTTTTTGTAGCGTAGATAGGTTATTTTTTTTGTTAACATGCTTCTTTTTTTGAAACGAAAAACTTAACAAACTTTCATTCTTTGTTAAGTTACAAAAACACTTTAAACTAGATGTTTGATAACAGGAAAAAGCAACGAAAAATTAAGAGAAAAAATAAAGAAATTAATAAAGATACTTGAACGAACTCATCACTGGGTTTTTACGTGGCCACTTCATCCGGAACATTCCAACAAATCGTTGATATTGTAAATCACTTGGACAAAGTATGATAATAATTGTTGATGAAAGGACAAAAATATGTTGATATAATCAAAAATGCGTCACATAATACGATATATTTTATTAATTGCTTATTATTTAAATATTTGTTTTTAAAGTTAGTTAAACGAAATAAAAATGTTTTAAAGACATAACAAAACGAGGTTAGAAAACGGTGAATAAAATTTATCAGTTTTGATACACTGCAATATTTTTCTTAGTTTTATATCTCTAACAATCCAAAAGAGGTTATGTCACATAACTTTATTTTAATAAGTTACATTGTGATATTAAATCTTGGTCTAAATTAAAATTAAATAAAGATGATAAGAGAATAAAACTACTTGCTATTTCATTTTTGGAAAAGAAAAACATTATTCTACAAAAAAGCTTCTGCTTCTTAAAAAAAAAACGGTTCACCTAGAAAATCTTTTATATTCTGAAATTATGTCAATTTTAAGGGAAAATTATAAATAAAATTTGTTTCCTAATTTAGCACACAGCTCAGGTGAATATTATGTTTAAATATTTAGTGTTTCTTGTGTTTCACGTATTTTTACCTTCCTTAGCGGTTGCTACCTATTTATCAAATAATCTGATGTGACAGATTAATTGAAATATTTTATTAAGCAACATTAAACGCTTAAAAATTAAACAAAACGGTTAGATCAAACACTCTTACGTCCTATTCCATGCAACTTTCAAATTGCATTTAGTGTGAACAAATCGTGTTATTTCTTCATTAGAAATCACTACAGGAAATTGGTAGAAATAATAAAAATGGCAAAATAGGCGAAATAATAAGAAATACCAACATGATTCACAGTCAGTTTTCAAACTTTAAATATTCAGCTGAATTTTTGGCTTTGGACTGTGCGTTAAATTCAACAGCAAAAACTTACCTATAGTTTTCCCTTAAAATTCTTATATAATTCTACTTCTTAAAAAATATGGTTAACGTAGAATTTTTTTTATATTTTGAAATTATGTCAATTTTAAGGAAAAATTATAAATAAAATATGTTTCCTAATTTAGCGCACGCTTCAAGTGAACATTCTAAGTTTATCATTTGAAATTATCTACAGAAAATATGTAGAGATAGTAAGAAAGGCAAAAAAGGCGAAATAAGTAAAAATACCAACCCAACAGGGCTCACAATCAATTTTCGAACATTGAATATTCAGCTGAATTATTGGAATTGAACAGTGCGTTAAATTCGACAACAAAATTTTATTTATCATTTTTCCTGAAAACTTGCCTATCTAATTACATATTTATATATTTTTAGCATCCTGTAATTATAGAATGATTTTTTTTCTGAAAATATATAATTCTGGTTAGCCCTCTTATTGCCGATTTTTTTTGCATTTAAATTTTTTTTTTTGGAACTTGGGCATGTCTTGAGTTAAGTAGTCTTCTAAATCAGCACGCTTCTTTTTACTGAATTTCATAGAAGAATCTTTGTTAAACACCCTTTTATTCTTTATTAAATTGCAAAAGGGTTTAAATTAGACGTTTATTAGCAAGAAAAACAGATGAATAATAATTATGGTTGCTTAAAATTAGGAGAAAAGAAAAGTTTGAATATAATGAAACTCGAACAAATTTATCACTGGGCCCCTGAAATTAATGTCACACAGTCAAATCGTTAATATTGGAAGTTAATTGGAAAAAAGTATGGTAATAATATTGTTAGGATTTTTTTTAAAAGCAAATGATAGGAGCTACAAACGACATATGTAAAAATTTATTATCTTTCCCCCTGTATTATTGGCCTTTTGTCATTTTCTGAATGTGATTGTGAAATTTAAATAAAATCCAATTATGCCTCACTTTACACTAAATGTATTCTACAGTTAACCCCTTTTTCGGTGCATCCATCGTCTATCTGTAGCTTTATTTCGTAACTATTCCTGCTTCTTTATCCTATTTTTGTCACATCGTTTAGAAACTAACGATCCTTATATAGTGATTTAACCCAATCTTAGGTGCTAGGTCGCATGTAAGACGTAAGACTGTATATTTCTGTGCTGTATACTTTTTTGTTATTATATAGTTTTGTTTTAAATAAATAATTGTATAGTACATTTTGGTTTTATTTCCTATATTTGTCATTTTGGAACATAATACGATTTCTGTATTGTATATTCCTTATTTATGATGCAGTAACTAAAATAGGTCAGTCATTTCCCAGCTTCAGGCATAGAGCGTCGAATCAATATAGGAAATAAGCATTAGAGAGTGTTATTGAAAACCCTTGCACTTTTTGACAGTCACGTTAAAAGAATCATAAGTTTGTCAGGTTACCTGCAGCAAAAAGAAAAAATAACCAAGAAAATAGTTGAATTTTATGCCGCAAGTATTGTCTATTGGCTCTCAGTCAGGAGATCGGGGTGGACAATCGAATAATTTTAAACATGTTTAATGATAGCTTCTATATCCTATAGCCGCTACCCTTCCAGACCCCTCATAATTAAATAAGAACGGATTTTTTTCTGAGGTGCTGCTTGCCATTCTAGTTGGGCTCAAGTCATGATACAGTTTTTTTTGTAGCATGGGCTCAAGTATACTCTGCTGGATCAATCGAATAATTGAATATTGTCATCGATCAGCGATTGATAAAAAAAAGTTCTAGCACGATTCAATGTTCTCCAAGCTGATTTTAACATTGAAAATGTTTTTGTTTTCCTATTATGGGGTATCAAATCACGAAAAAGTGCATGCTACATTTGGCACATCACGTAATATACGTGAGAGATCGTGTTAATCTGTTTCGGAGGACGGAATCGGTTCAAATCACAAAAATAAATTATGGCTAACTGAAACTAACCGAAAGTTGATTGAACGACTAACCCAAACTAATTAAATGTAACCAAAAGCACAAGAAGGGTTAAAATGAATCGGAACAAAAAAAAAATAAAAGTAAGTTAAATCATACTCAAAGTAACCAATATTTGGCGAATAACCAAAACTAACCATCAAAATTAAAATCGGTTCTAACCTATCGGATCCGGTTCAAATTACTAACATAAATAAACTGAAACTAACCGAAAATTGATTCAACGACTAACCGAAAGTAAACAAAAGCTCTAAAAAAGGCTAAAACGTATGGGAACAGATTAAAAATATAAAAGTAAGTTAAAACTAACCAAAACGAACCGAATTTTGGCGACTAACCAAAACTACCCAAAAACATTAAATTCGATTATAACGTATCGGCGCCGATTGAAACGACTACAATTAAACTAACTGAAATGAACTGAATATCGATTGAAAGACTACCCACGACGACTATCTATCCCAACCTAACCAATCTAACCTAAACTAACCAAAAGCACCAAATATGGCTGAAACGTATCGAAAGAGATTAAAAATATTATAGTAAGTTAAAAATAATACAAATTGGCAAAAGCACAAAAACGGGCTAAAATGTACCGAAATAGGTTACACAAATTAAAGTAAGTTAAAACTAACCAAAACGAACCGAATTTTGGCGACTAACGAAAACTAACCAGAAATATTATATTTGACTATAACGTATCGGAGCCGGGGTTCAGATGAATACTTTGGTTTCTTGACAGTGAGTTTCCAAGGTCGCATCACGACACGGAAAATTTTAGTGAACTTCACGACACGGTTTATGCATAACTGATTATAACGTATCGGAACCCGCTCAAATAAAGAAAATAAATTGAGACTAAGTGAAAATAACCGAAAGTTGATTGGACGACTAACCAAAACGAACCAGATCTATTAGAATTGATTAGAACATATCGGAACAAGTTCAAATGTCTAAAATAAGTTGAGAATAAGTGAAACTAACCGAAAGTTGATTAGACGACTAACCAAATCTATTAAAACTCATTATAACGTATCGGAACCAGCTCAAGTAAGTAAAATAACTTGGGACTAAGTGAAACTAACCGGAAGCTGATTAGACAACTAACCAAAACTAACCAAATTTTTTAAACTTGATTGTAAGGTATCGAAACCGACTCAAATGACTAAAATAGGTTGAGACTAAGTGAAACCCAACTAACCAAATCTATTAAAATTGATTATAACGTATCGAAACCGACTGAAATGACTAAAATAAGTAGAGACTAAGTGAAACTAACCGAAAGCTGATTAGACGATTAATCAAAACTAACCAAATCTATTAAAATTGATTATAACGTATCAGAACCAGCTCAAATAAGTAAAATAAGTTGAGACTAAGAAGAACTAACTGAAAGTTGACTAGACGACTAACCAGAACTAACCAAATCTATTAAAATTGATTATAATGTATCGGAACCGACTCAAATAACTAAAATAAGTTGAGACTAAGTGAAACAAACCGAAAGACGACTACCAAAACTAACCAAATCTATTAAAACTGATTATAACGTATCGGAACCGGTTCAAATAAGTAAAATAAGTTGAGACAAAGTGAAACTAACTGGAAGTTAATTCGACGATTATCCAATACTTACCAAATTTATTAAAATTGATTATAACCTATCGCAACTGACTCAAATGAATGAAATAAGTTGGGAGAAAGTGAAACTACCCGAAAGTAGATTCGACGATTAACCAAGACTAACCAAATTTATTAAAATTGATTATAACGTATCGTAATTGGCCCAAATGAAATAAGTTGATATTAAGTGAATCTAACCGAAAGTTGATTAGTAGATTAACCAAAAGTAACCAAATCTATTAAAATTGATTATAACGTACTGAAACTAGGTCAAATAAGTTGAGACTAAGTGAAACTAACTGAAAATCTATTCGAAGATTAACCAAGAATAACCAAATTTATTAAAATTGGTTATAACGTATCGTAACCGGTTCAAATGTCCAAAATAAGTTGATATTAGGTGAAACTAACCGAAATTTGAATTGACGACTAACCAAAGCAAACCCAATATATTAAAATTGTTCGTTTATAACGTATCGGAAACGGTTCAAATGACTAAAGGTAGTTGAGATTGAGTGAAACTAACCGAAACTTGATTGGACGACTAACCAAAAATATCCAAATTTATTAAAATTAATTATAACGCGTCGGATGACTAAATTGAAACTAAGTGAAACTAACCCAAAGGTGATTAGACGATTGACCAAATCTAAATAAATATATTAAAATTTATTATAGTGAATCGAAACCCTTGTTGGTTGTAAAGTAAGTTGAGACTAAGTGAAACTAACCGAAAGTTGAATGGACGACTAACCAAATCTATTGAAATTGGTTACAACATATCGGAACCGGCTCAAATAAGTAAAATAATTTGAGACTAAGTGAGACTAGCCGGAAGTTGCTTGACGGCTTACCAGAACTAATCAAATCTATGAAAATTGATTTTAACGTATCGAATCCGGCACAAATAAGTAAAATAAGTTGAGAACTACCCGAAAGTTAATTAGACGACTAACCAAAACTAACCAAATCGAATAAAATTGATTATAACATATCGGAACCGACTCAAATGACTATAATGATTTGAGGCTAAGTGAAACTAACCGAAAGTTAACTGAACGACTAACCAAAACTTACCAAATCCATTAAAATTGATTATAACGTATCGGAACCGGTTCAAATGACTAAAATAAGTTAAGACTAAGGGAAACTAACCGAAAGTTGATTCGATGATTAACCAAAAATAATATAATCTATTAATATTGATTATAACGTATCGTAACTGGAGCCAGGTTGGTTTCTATCTCTATAAAAGGAAATATTCAAATGACTAAAATAAGTTGATACTAAGTGAAATTAACCGAAAGTTGATTAGACGACTAACCAAAACTAACCAAATCTATTAAAATTAATAATAACGGATCGGAACCGACTCAAATGATTAAAAATAAAATAATTTGAGACTATGTGAAACTAACCGAAAGTTGATTGAACGACTAACCCAAACTAACCAAATCCATTAAAATTAATTATAACGTATCGGATCCGGTTCAAATGAGTAAAATAAGTTACGACTTAGGGAAACTAAAATAAGTTGATACTAAGGGAAACTAACCGCGTTAGATCGAGGATTGAGAGACGAATGCAGTTTTTACAACCACCACTAATGTTATAAATAGTAAAAACGAACGAAACTTGAGGTAATATGTATTTATGTGGTATATTTTAGTAAACCAAACTTGCGTAATCTGCTAAAAGTAAGTTTTTACATTAGATTGTGTTATGGGTGGGTGAGGGTGATTTTTAGTTTCTCACGACAGACTAGTCGTGTTTCATATCGTTAGATCGAGGAATGTGAGACGAATCGAATGCAAATGGTCTTTTGCTTTTTAGAACCACACTTATATCGTTTTAAATTGTAAAAAAGAACGAGACTTGAAGTAATATACATTTATTTCGTATATTTTGGTAAACTAAACATACGTAATCTAACCTGATCTCACCCAAACATCTATCATCTATTTATTTCCGCAGAATTATGAGTTTTCTCAGATCTCAAATGTAATAAGCGTTGTATTCTGCTTCGGCATTTTCAATGTCCCCCCGGTTGCATCTTTGTGAAGGACTGTGAATTTTTAAACCGTTCAACAAATAGTATCTATCATGCGGACTGTAATTCATTGAGGAAATGAGGTACAAAATGTGGAGGACTTTGATATAATACCTTTTTTGAGGGTGCAAGTTGGACGGTATTTTGGGTGGTTTAATTCTGCTTATGCCAGGAATTTATTGCATGACTTATGTGTGATAGTCGTTATGGTGCTCTGATGGCAAAAATTGTTTTTTAAAGAAAATATTAGAGTTTTCCTGCTTTCTTATAAAAATATGGTTGGTATTGTAATAAAAGTTGGAGCAGTATGCTTCAGGAAAACATAATTTCTACTACTATTATGCTTTTTAAATGTAATGTGCCACTTGTTTAGCTTGGGTTAATTATAGTTGAGTGAACTACTCCCCTTATTTAGAAATAATATCTCAAATGCTTTATGCTGCCATAAACATATTGAGGTAACCCGCCTATTTAAAATATAATTTCATTAGACCTTATACATTCAGTTTTGGAACACCCTATAATATATATGTAAAAAAAGAAAAAGAGAAAATCAAGTCATAAATTGAAGTTGGGTTTTGCGAGGGTTTTTATGGGATCCTAAAGCGGATCGTTCGAGAAAGGAGACAGAGAATCGAAGACCAGCGCAGTGTACGGGTGATTTTCATGAATGGGTTTTGCTTTTGTGCTATAACATGTTATTACAGGTCAGTAAAATTGATAATATTGATATTAACATAATTTGTACAAGTATTTCTTTTATTCTTATGGATAGTTCATATTTGATGGCATAACATAATTATGTACATATTTAATGAAATCGCTTTACGCTGTGGATAACACTGCTTCAAATGAAAACAAAAATGTATTGTTTGCTGTCTTTTCATGCTGGGGTTTTAGTTTTAGTATGACTGAGATTGTAATGTAAGCAAGGGACTTGATGAATCTACTAACATTTTCCTCCCTTGACTGGGCGAATATCCCAGCTATAAATCATTGGCTTACGAGCAAAACGCACTAAGTCATTCTTTTTAACGAATTTTAATGATTTGCTTTTGCATAATTATGTCAAAAGGCATTGTTACTATCAAGCCTGGATTTTGGTTTAACAACTAATTAGTTTTAAAAAAATATAGAAACCTATGTGAAATTTAAATTAACATTAATTTGTAACCTTGATTTTCGACTGGGTGCCATTTGCTTGTAAGCACCCGAAACGATAAAGGATCATTCTAGAGATATTGGCTAAAATTGCAACTATAGCTGAGTAGCGTCCCGTATGGGACCTCAGTACCTGCTGGCGACGTCTGGCTAACTAATACCAAACCCTTCAGTTTTAACTGTATCGTAATATTGTTACAAGTGCGGAACGACAAATTTTGGCACGCGGACACTAATTTAATTTTTATTACACTAATAAAGGTTATACAGCATAATTCGGTTTAGAAATTTAGATCGAGGGTTTCTCCGCCGTACTCTTTCCCCTCGTGAATTCCAGGCTGAGTCCGGCTCGTTTTTCTCTAATAATTCGGCACGTTTTCTTTAATAAATAAGGTGTATTAGGAATCTGTGGTTTAATTTACATGACGCACCTTTCCCTCAAATTTCCCTAATTTTGTTACCGTCGGACGCATTCTGGTAAGTAAAATTGTGCAAGATAGGTATTGGCTTTCTCTTTAATCTATTTTGGCGGTCATTGGCAAAATGGAGACAAAGCACCACTTATCTCATTCAACTATGTTGAATAGACCCGGGTATGTTCATTAGATAAAATAAAAAAATAAAGATACATTTATTTACTTTTTGTATGTACCACAAATTAAATTGCATTCTAACACACACTGTGGTTAGTTATGTTTGCCATATTTCCTTATTAATCAGTGATTTAACTTTCAAGTAGGTATATTTTGTTTGTAAATACCACTTACTATTTTAAATTTATTGAACCATGTTACATTTGTTATTCTATAAATACCTAATTTAAATCTACGTTAGTTAACAAAAAGAGACATACGTAATTACCTACTTTAGAATTTTAAATATTGTCATCAAGCATGCGAGGAATTTCTATAAATAAAAGTGGCAATGCCGCGTGGCTGCCTCCTCTACTTCGGCTACGTCTCGTCTACTTTCGGCCGCTTCCGGCCGAAGAACAACATAGCGTAGTAAAACGGCATGTTTTGAATCTATTATAACCGGGTGGCGTTCTTTAGTGCTTTGTAAGATTTCTTAAGGCAAATCAGTGTTTAATACTTTATCATGGTTCATCATTGTAGAGTTTGCAAGAAAACAAGTCGGAATTTTCCAAAACTTTTGTTTCATCGGTAAGTATTAAATGACATTTCATTGACGTCCCTCGGGGACCATACAAAGCAATAAAATAATGCATGTGTTTCTAGTTCAAGTACAAGTAGATGACAATTAGCTTCTAATATCGCTTTACAAGTTTATTATATCTGCAAATCAAAAATGAAACTAATCTAGCATAATTGATATTTTCGTCTACACGAGTCCTACCGCCTGACGAGTCCAGCCCAGTCGCTTGTGCGCGAATTATAAAGACACTTCTGAAAACTGAATGATATATTTGCTTATAATTTAAAACCTTGCCATCTACTTTTACTGGACTGGTTTGAGGACCAATATATATGAAGATGTCCCGTTAAATTGCCATGGAACCGAATTAATAAAATTAGTGTTAACAAATTATTTTAAAATCAGGATACATTATGAAACTTAAAAAGCTTGAGTCTTCTCAGAAAACAAGGTTTACTTACAAAAGCTGTATTATTTAGAAATGAATACACTTTTGTATACTTATTAGTTATTCAACTAGATTGTTTAATAAAATAATTAGGACTTAAAAACTTGTCAAAAATGTTCCAAAATAATCTTGCCTAGTATTTTCTTAATCTCTATCTTTGCTTTGTTTTGTTCTTTTGAGTTTTTTTATTGCTGTGATTATTATTTTGATTTTTCAATAGTGAAATCAGTAGTCCTACTCCATTTATTTATTGGAACATTTTAAACGCCATTAGAATGCTAAAAACAGCAATTTTACATCTAATACGATAAAAGTATGCATATACTATCCTAAATGAAAGATTTGATTTTGTATTATGGTGTATTGCAATATCTTTAATTTTTAATTAATAAAAATTCACAGTCCTTCGCAAAGATGCAACCGGGGGAGGGAACATTGAAAATGATGAATAAAAAAAGCAAAAATGTGATTTGTGTTATAATTGAAATGGGTTTTAAAAGCAGAGTTTAATATTTTGTATATTTACGAGTGTTTATAATATTTTTAATTAAAGAAATGCATTTTTAAGATTAATATTAAAGATTATCACAATTAAAAAATAAATAAATAAAGAAAGGTGCAGATATGAAGACCTAAAAAATACCCTTTACTTGTAGATAGGAAAATATATTTTTCTACTCGCGTGCGCAAAGTACCTACTTTGCGCACTAATTTTGTTTCGCATAATTGCCGTGTTCATACTCGATTTTTCAATATTTTAATGCTTTCTGCATACAATAATAAGATTTCTACTTTTCTAGGGTACTCGTAGAAAAAGCATTGTTCCTAACACTTGCGGCAAGTGTCTTTCCCGCACTTAAAGTATATCCGAACTCCGCTTCGCGTCGTTCGTCTAACTGCTTTAGTGTGCGGGAAAGTATCACTTTCCGATTCGTTTTAGCCCGTTTTGGTGCATTTGGTTATTTTTAGTCATTTTCGGTTAGTTGTTCAAAACAACTTTCGGTTAGTTTCAGTTAGTTCAAATTTATTTTAGCCATTTGAACCGACTCCAATACGTTATAATCAAATTTAAGATTTTTGGTTAGTCAACTTTCGGTTACTTTCAGTTAGTTCCAATTTATTTTAGTCATTTGAACTGGTTCCGGTACGTTATCACCAATTTAAATGTTTGTGGCCCTTAGCGGAAAATTAAATGAATGCTTTTTATGGCAAGATAATCTGCTTTAGAAACTAATTTTACATATGAGGTGTGGTTGATTTTGCTACATAACTACCGATGGCAGCACACACAGTAAAAATGATTTATGTTACCTTAACCTTCATTGGTATTATATTGCCTTGGTTATCCTAATAAAAATTACCGGAAAGAATAGGTCAGAATTCATTTTCAAGCATGTAATTTTAATAGTTAAGTGGTGTGAATATTTTGTTGTCTCTCAATGTAACGTTCCTTGTAGTTTGGGTTAGACAAAATTCAAGCGACTAACTATTTTAAATACACTTATCACAATAAGACAATGTTGTGGCAG
>MU184552.1:120777-137823 GCA_016904865.1 Pissodes strobi
GGATGGTACCTTTGAGGTTGCGTCAGTAAACGTTACATGTGGTAAACTGACGGTAAATGTTAATTGTTTTTATAGGGCCCCAGGATCAAATTTTAACGCCTTTCTCGAGTCATTAGAAACCCTGTTGGTCACAAATTCATCAGCAACCCACCCCCGTTTTATTTGCGGTGATTTTAATATAAATTTTTGTAAATCAGAAAGCAAACCAGTGCTAGATATTGTATCATTATTTGAGGCCTCTGGTTATGAGAAAACTTTCTCTGACTACTCACGACTCACGAGTACAGGGAAACGCTCAGACACTTATTGATAATATTTTTTGCACAAACGGGCACAGTATCAACTTTTTTATCTGACCATAATGCACAAATTCTTGAGTTTTACGCAAAAAATGAACCTCAAATAACAAACCAAACCGTAAAAAGAATTTTTAATAATAATAATATCAATACATTTAGACATCTTTTGAGCAGTGAAGAATGGTTAGACATGCAATATGAAGCAGACCCAGCAAATAAGTTTTCAAAATTCTATGACCATTTTTTGTATCTTTTTAATTTAGCTTTTCCTCTACAGGTTTTTCATAATAAAAAATCTAGTATAAAAAGCAAAAGCTGGATACGCAATCACCCAGAGATTGTGAGTGAAGGCATTTTTCTGCGTGATTTTTATAATAATATTAGGAGAAAGGATTCAATATCAAATTTAGATTTAGAAATATTAAGCTGCTTAAAAAACAGCATATGAAAAATATACAAATAGCAAAAAAGTCATTTTTTGATGAGGTCATTAATAATGCTCCAAATAAATCCAGGCCTACCTGGAATATTATTACTAGTAAAAATAGTCAAAGGAAGGAGCTACCTAAGTCTATAATGGATGGTAATGGGCATTTTTTCAATAAACCTGAAGAAATATCAAATTGTTCCAATGATTTTTTTATAAATTCCGTAAACGACCTTGCAGCTAAATTTTTGGATAACAGCTCTATTTGTCACGAAAAAATAACAGTAAATTCGCAATCAATTTTTTTGTGGAATACTGATGAGAAAGAAATTGTAAATATTATATCGTAAGTTTGTAGAAAGAAATCATCTGGTATAGATGATATTACCGGAAATATATTTACTTATTCTATGGAATATTTAGTCCAGCCCTTAATATGCCTCATAACTATTTCGTTTGGGATCGGAAAATTTCCGAAGGAATTAAAAACTGCCATCGTTGTGCCTGTTTTTAAGAAGGAAGATGCCACAGATGTTCGAAATTATCGGCCCATTGCACTTTAATCCACATTTTCAAAAATATTTGAAAAGGTCTTCAAAATTCGTCTTTTGTCCTTTTTGGATCGATATAAAATTTTGACCTCGAGACAATTTGGGTTTAGTAAAGACAAATTTACACAATACGCTGTAATTTCCTTTTATAACGAGGTACTTCAACAGTTCGAGGAAAAGCAAAAAACTTTGGGAATTTTTTTCGATCTTACACGAGCGTTCGACACCATAGATCCTAAGTCTCTACCTAACAAAACTAGAAGCTTACGGCATAAGAGGGGTTGCACTAACATGGCTCAGTTCATATCTTGAAGATAGAACACAAATAGTCAAAGTAATGCGAGATGGTTAAAATTTTTTATCAAATGTGGCCACTGTAAGGAGAGGCGTTCCGCAAGGGAGTGTTTTAGGCCCAGTTTTATTCTTAATTCTAATTAATGATATCCCTAATCATATACATAGAGGATTTTTGTCTCTTTTTGCAGATGATACCTCTGTGTCAATATCAGCCCCTACAATTCCATTACTATCTGAGTCAGCTTCCATCTGCTATAAAGAAATGTCCAATTATTGTAAATTAAATGGGTTGGTTTTAAACCATTTAAAAACCGAATGTGTCAATTTTACCAGTAGAAAAAAAATAAATCACAAGAAAGTATCCTAGTAAGAGGTGAGTCCTCTAAAAGTCTTATGAGCGCCGACTCAGTAAAGTTTTTGGGTATACACATCGATTCTGAACTGTCCTGGGATACGCATGCTAACAGTGTAATTAGCAGACTATCACCAAGTAATTATGCATTGTTACAACTAAGAGATATTGTCAGTACTCAATCACTTCTAATGTATTATTATGCCTGTGTAAACTCAATTTTAAGTTACGGAGTTTTGTGTTGGGGAAACTCGTCAGAGGCGAACCGAGTTTTTTTAATTCAAAAAAGAATAATCAGGACCATTTATAAATTATCACCTCTAACTTCATGTAAACCTTACTTTACAAAAAATAAAATCCTTACTTTACCCAGCATTTATATTCTCCCCGCACTGTGTTATATCAAAGAAAAACATTACATATTTTCAAACGTGTGGCGATGTAAATAATTATGAAACTCGTTCTGCAAATCAATTATATATTCCTATGGCGAGGGTAAGTCTAACCCCAAAAAGGGCCTTCAATTTTGGGTATTAGACTCTACAACCACCTGCCTGTTAACATTAAACAACATGTAACATTTAATTCATTTAAGAACTCTGTCAATACATTGCTGATCAATCTGTTATTCAGTGGATCATTTTTTTACAGAGTAGTAATATTACCTTAACTGTCACATGAAAAAAAATGTTCTGATTCATATGTTTCATTTTAAACTGTTATTATTCGAATTGGGATAGGTGTGTCTTTTACTATATTATATTATTTATTATATTATGTACCTACTTTTTGACAATGGAAATATATTATTTGTATATGTATTTGTACGACATAACGGTTTAAATGGGTATTTTTTAAATTTTGCAATTTTTTTTTCAGTTACTGTGTGAAATTTGGAATTATTTTAGTAGTACCTAAGAAAGGTGCAGCCGGAATGAACAAAAGAGAATTGTACAGTTTCAAAATTAAAAAAAAAATAGCTATGTAAAATGTGTATATAGGGTGAAAAATTACAGGAGTACACACTTGGAAAATATTGGATATTTTAATGTCTATGTCTATAGTTAAATACCTACATTTTTCCTTTTTGAATGCAGAACTTGAAATTGTATAATTTTTTTCGGACGCGGTTCACAATGGTTTCTTTATGATTCTGTCATTCTAGAGTATTTATGAATACTTTGGAATGCCATAACCAGAATGATTCCAACAGATAAAATTTAATAAGTTAATTTAGATTAAAATTTATAATTTTGAAATTATTTCGAGAGTACAGGCACCGAACATTATATATTTTTTTAAACTATGCTACAGGTATTTTAATTTATTTACTAAAAAAGTATGTTGTTCATATTTTTTCTTTTTTTTTATTAAATATATATAACTAACATTGACAGATACCTTTTTAAACCAAAATTATAGGTACATTAAAAGCTGGAAGCACAGAAAATATAGATATTTTGTACCTTATTTACAAAAATTAATTATGAAGGTATCCTGTTAAAGTGACAACAACTTTAATTTTATATATTTTTTTAGCTATGGTACAGGTATTTTAATGTACTTAATAGAAGAGTAAGTAGTTCATATGTTTCTTTCTACCAGCAATGCAATGACGGATACATTTTAAAATATAGATATTTTATGGTACCTTATTTACTAAAAATTAACTATGAAGGTACCCTGTTAAAATGAAAAAAGTTGTGTGCCTCACATTTATAAGCACACATGTGAAGCTTCTGAAAGAGATATAAGGAATTAAGTTTTTATTTTTTTTGAAGCGTTTTTCTCAACTCTTGCCCCCGGTTTCGACACTTTTTTTCCCTTTTTCAACTTTTTTTTCCGACGAAAACCGCGTTTCTCTAACTGTTTGTTATTAAATTTTTCTCTTTATTTTAATTCATAATTTAATACCTTTATTCACTTTCCGAACAATTTTTTACGTGTTTTTTATTTTTTCCCCATTTTTTCGAAAATTTTTGGGTATCCTGTAGAAGGTGGAGTGTAAAACCAAAAGTATAAGTATCGTAAAAGCTAAAAGCACAAAAAGTATAGATATTTTATAGTACCTTATTTACAAAAATTAACTGCGGAGGTACTTTGATAAAATAGAAAAAACCAACATTTTAATGTAAAGAAAATGTAAAATTGGAATATTGTTTTTTAAGAGCCTACCCTATAAGGTCGCATAGGAAGTTTATAAATTAGCTTAAGTGTGTCTCCAAGGTTTAAAATTAGAAACATAAATATTAGCATTATGTAACTGCTTTTAAAATGAAAAATTTTAAAAGTGGTAAAAAAAGATTTAAAAATGAAAACGAGTGTGCTTTTCATTTACTCGGAAAGATAAGAAAAAACTAAGCGGGGAAACAATCGGTCTCTATAGATAATATTTACGTCTGTAACTAAAAATTAGTATAGTTTTCGGTATTCAACATGACTTGACTTATTAGCTGTTATTTAAATGCTCATTTTCCCCTTCAAATTCTCTATTTGAGAAAAACATTAGAAGGTTTCATCCAAACAAAAACCAGACGTTGTATTATCTTGGAAGAAGCACTGACTAGTAATAATATAATTTAATAAATAATGGCGCATTGGTCGGATGGACGCGAACGGGGGAAACGTCGCATTTTTCATTGTTGGTGGGACAAATACTACATAAGTAACTTTGTAATATTACACGACTTTATGTGAAGCAATGCAATTTTACACTAGTTCACAAGAAATCCTAAGAATATATCCTTGCAGTTCCCTGCGGAAAAAAAGAGTAAATATTTATATAGAGCGCAATTTTGCCTATTTAGGTATATATTTCGGCCTCACAGTAGATGTATCAAAATAAATACGTATTGTTGATATAGTAAAAACTAAATAGCAGGTGAGGTATTTTGATGTGAAATCATATTACTTGAAATCCATTTTTTATAGCCAATTAGTTTCTTCGTCTGCATGATTTGTTGCTGCAATTGCGACCAAGAGCGATGAACTTAGATAAATTTACCATCTTTATAATTATTTTTAAATATAATTGCAAAATATATATCATAGTGATATTAAGAGCTAATGGCTGCAGCTGTACACTCGAACGCCACAAAGAAAAGCGATATGTTTCGCCGGTATAAAATTCCGCGTCTTTGTCCAATACAATAATGGTGCGTGCATTCTACCAAACCGGTATAAAGTATGCATGGGTTCCATAAATAAAATTGCAACACATTCTTGGTGGTGCCCCACATAATGCGTACCAATCTCTACATAAATTAGCTTATGCGGTAACTTATTGCGTTATTTAATCATTGCCATGAAGTTTTGAGCTGTTTGTTCAAAAAGCTCTATAGCTGTCATGATTTAAAAGTATTGTCCCTCACCTAGTGCGTTCAAACTTTTATCAGATATATCTATGTTCTTATATATCTCTAATAATCATCATTCCAGATATAAATCTTTAATAACTTCTAAATCTAATCTAAACACTATCGAGAAGAAATCGCCAACAATGTTAAACGTTAGAAGAACAATTTTTAGGAATATCTATACATAATTAAAACTAAAGTCTAATTTTTTACAAAATATACTTTATTTTGAAAAAACGATATAATCAAAGGAATTATTTTGTTGTTTTTTTTTTCGTTTGTATTCGCTGAGATCGGTTTCACGTTTGAGGCTCCAACAGTAGTCTGTCGATATGTTTGGGGTTCATTTTCCAGTGGACCACTTTTCTAATTGAACAGCTTGCTGGTGAAATCTTTCTCCGTATTCATCTGAAATCAGTAAAACAAATGCAGCTGCAATCCAATTCCTTGTAAGATTGGATAAGTTCTTGAACTATTTCGAATTTTTTAAGAAATTGCTATACCTACGCATTTTTGAAGACAGTTCAGACTTATTTTCTTCTCCAAAAGTTCATTTTCAAAATTATTGTCGTTGAAAATTTCTGGCATTTGCGGACCAACGAACATACCTCCTTTAAGCTTTCTTTTCCGAAATATATAAATGTTCACTCCGTCTTGCTGATGATTAAACAGATGCAGACGAAATCCATGCGCCTTTGTTTGGGTTATGCTTGAAGCATCATGAGACACAGGTCTAATGGTAGAGGGAATATTAGTATATTCAATTTGATGTTTGCTTTTACCAGAAACCCCGCGACATTGATTAAACAAAAATACCACTCATCTTCTCTTTCCTCCTAATAATGCCAACGATGGTAATATGGACGAAGATTCCTGATAGGAAAATGACGCCGTCATGAATAACCTAACAGGATCTCGGTTGCAGGTTAATGTAGAATGTTTTATGTGTAGAAATCAAGAAGATAATAAGGAAAATGCCGGAAATGCGACAACAGAAAAAAAGTAATAATACAAGAAGATGCTATAGTTGCGGTAGGTGGAATAGCAGAATATATAATGGTAGGTGATTGGGATAGTGAGGACTAGTTGCCGTTATCTACGCTTGTTTAAAGGAAAATGGAAAAAAGAACAAATATTCTGACTATTTGCTTAGACTTGAAGCAAAAGTTCCCTACTTGGAATTCTGTTTCCCACACAAAAAGCAATTGCTCTCCTGCAAGCCTTTTCGAAACTATTTGATGAAAATCCGTAAATTGTTCAAATTCTCAAAACAATCAACAAGCTGATGCAACAGTTCACGAAATATAATGCTTTATTGGAGTCCTAGTTTTGAGTGGCTACTGCAGTGTGTCTAGGAAGAAGATGTACTGGCAAAATTCCTCAGACACTAACAACACACTGATTCCTTCTTCGATTTCGAGGGATCGTTTTCATTATTTGATGAGTAGTTTTCACTGTGTTGAGGACGATAATTTGGAAAAAGTTGAGCGATTTGTCAAAGTAAGACAACTTTTTCGAGAACTAAATAAAAGTTTTTTAAGAGTTGTTCAAACATAAGAAAATCATTTCGTTGATAAGACATAGTGTCTTGTTTTGGGCGCCACGGCTGCAAACAATTCCTCGAATGAAAACCAGTACGATGGGCTTATAAGTTCTGGGCTGGAGCTGGTCCTTTGGGATATATAGTGTATTATGAATCTTATCAAGGGTCGAGTTCCATTTCATCTGACAAATACAGACTTGAGTCTCGGTCTCGGTGCATCTGGAGTTTTAGAATTAGTGGACGTATTACAATCAGCAGGATTTAGCAACTTTCATATCTTGTTTGACAATTTCTTTGCACCATTGTCACTAATGAAAGAACTCAAATCACAATCAGGGATAACAGATCGCCAAAGTGCCCATTGACGTACGTAAAAGTTTTCAAAAGGGAATTCAGGAGTGATTACCAGGGCACATTGGCAGGCAATGAATTTGTTATTTGCCGATGGAGCGATAACAGTGTTATAACAATTGCCTCTAATGCTTTTTCCGTACTTCTGCCAATAAATAAAGCGAAGAAGACGTTTTCTTTCAAAGAAAAACAATACTTCTGCGTTGTTCAGCTTAAGCCCATAAAAAAATAAAACGAAAATCTAAAAAGGGGGGGGGGTAAAATATTGAGCAGTATTGCATGTGGTACTTTCCATTGGTAAGCCTGGTAGTACATATTTTAAGGAGGCCAGCTTGATCAACTAGCCTTCAGAAGAGCCGTAGCTGTTGAACTATTAGAAATACATAAGATCTTAGATAGATGTGGAGCTTCAAGAAGTTCACAAAATAAGGAGCATTTTTCATATGATCGAATTGATAATAAGGTAATAAACCAAGATAACCAAACGACTTGCGGAGTGTGCCATAAGAGAGAAATTTTTCCATGTGAAAAATCCCACATTGTATTGCCAATTTTACACCTTAAAATTTGTATAATCTTATATTTTGTAATAATATTGTTAAATTCAATAAATTTGAATCCATCATTGTTTGACATATTTAGGTCTACGGTCCTTTTAAAAGGACCTATATTTCAAAAACTGAACTTCAAATATCTTTTCAAACATTTGTCTCCAACTGCTGGCATCATCATGTTAAAGTCTTACGTTAGACTTTCAGGGTGCCTTCACCACTGAATGTGGTAAACAATGTATCGTTGCTAATATTAAAATAAGGAATTTCAGCTGCCAATGTAATTTTTTAACTTAATTACAGAACGCTTCAGACAGTCATATCTCTGTCCGTTATCAAATGTAATCTAAATCCTACGGCTACTGAGCCTAAGCCTTGCTCTAGTATATAAGCTCAGTAGCCTTAGAATTTAGGTTAGTGTTCACTTGATAACGGGCATATATGTAACAAATGCATCTATCTATTAATGGAATGCTAATATATTTAAGTGCATATTTTTCTGAGAGATGTCATTAGAACTACTCCAGGAAGGTCGATATTGTCATCGATGCTCATGCTCAGACGAGCTTAACTTTGCAAGAGGTTTTGGGAATGGCTTAGTTTTAGCAGATAAGATTTTCATTGAGCCACCAAAAAATCGATGAGGACTTAGCGAATTGACAGGTTGACAACTTAGGTTAAAAGTTTAGATCAAATCGCTATATTCTACGAGGATTTCTACATAGCCAGAATGAAGAGTTTTCACTTTCAGTGAATCGGGAACACAAAATATATTTTATTTACCAACGTAACTCCTTTCAACTTCCTGGGATCCAATGGTTATGGCGGTACTGGAACGTTTAGAGAACACATGTTTGCGCGAAATTGCCCTCTATTTAAAGAAACTCATTGAGCTTGGAGCCTTTATTTCAGTAATGGACTAAACACATGGAGTATTTAATATTCGTAAAGTAAGCAGATAAGAATATTGTTACAATTGGCTCCACATGTCACGGTAGCCTTCCCAACATGAAATGTCAAGAGATGTAGTGAGGCGTAAAAAAATCATCCATTTATACGCCCTTATTTAGTGGGCGAATACAATAAAAACATGTGGTGAACAGACCTGATAGATTAGATTATTTCCACCTAGAAACCATGGCATTAGATCTAAAAATGGTGGTGGGGCATATTTACCTGGATTCTTGATGCTTCAATAAATCATACCTAGATCATTTACAAGAACAACATTGACATATCTCAATTCAACTTTAAGAGATCCATAGTCCAAGCTAATTTGAAGATGTAATCACATCCACCTCTAGATATAATTCTTGAAGACATACACTACGACGGGATGAATCACCTTCTCATTACAATTCCAGATAAAAGGCATTGTGCGGGGGTGGGATGTTCTTCCAGATCATATGCGATGTTGGCATTTGTCGAGAATGTAATGTTCTATTTCATACAAAGATTCGTTAAGATTAAAGTTGTCTCTATATTGACATAGCGATAAATATATGTAACATGTTTTTTAAATAAAAAAATTACATTTTTCTTTAAAAACTTTTGGTTTTGATCTATTCTGGATCCTTTTTGCCTTAAAAATTTAAGTTCGGTCATAATGGGTTAATATTTGTATCAGGTCTATAATCCCTTCGAATACATTCGGCCGTCCGAGCCATCAGGACTCCTCCTATTGGTTCGGACGTATTGTCCACGTTCACTAAATTCGGGACGTGGCCAGACAATTTCAAGGTCACACATTAGTTTGGCAGAGAGGATTTTAATGCAGAAGAATATAATAATTCTTATTACATATAAGGAATATGTTAAGCAAATTATTGATTTAGAAAAGTAAGAAAGCGTAACGTTGAGGGTTTTAATTTAATTCTGAGAAAAATTAATCACACCAGAAGAAACTAAAACGTAAAATTGTGACATATACTTGACTAACAGTTCTTGGAAATTTTAGGCAGAACTCATTCAGAACATGTCTTGACGCACGGAATTAAATTACTAATCCAATATCTAGTCGAGCAGAGCGGGTAATTATCTCCTTTTAGTATTTTAATTATTTCCTCTCGTAAAATCGTAAGTAATATCGGACAAACTGTTTGTAATTCATCCATTTACCATTTCATCCGACACCATTTTTGTCGATTGACTGGCTAATACGTTAACATACTGTATCGATATACTTTTAACGAACCACACATGTCCAGAATCCCGTATTTAATGCAAAGTCATTAGGAGCACATAATGTCAGTCGATTAACTTTAGGAAATACCTTACAAAGTAGTTTAATCTACGGTTTAATGGCATTTCAAATTCGATGTTGGTTTTTATCATTAATAACGCCGTGTCAACTTATTCGATATTAACGGGGTTTACCTAAAAACTGATGGAATATGTTAAATGCAGTAAATCTCACGGGCAAACGGAAGACACAACCCTGCTCTTCACATACACATACATACAGATAAAATATTTAAGCCAGACAAAGAAAAAAATTTATCACCTGAAAAACCTCTGTACTATAAATGAATTTTATTTGGTCGTCAAAATGGTAAACTCGTTTTTATATTCCAAGTGAACTTGGTGCACGTTCAATGTTAAAAACCTTATTATTAGTCTTGGCATATCAAGGTTTCTTCCTATGGTGACTTTTATTTATAGATGATATATCTGAATGGGGGCTACATAACGTAATGATTTCTGGAATATTTTTAATGGAGAATCTATCAATAGCTTTACGAGTATTCAGAAAGTTGAAATACCGGTAGATAATAATAAATAGTATACGATTTTATATAACGAAATGAAAATAATTATTAAGTTTATATAATTATTAATGAGTCGAGTGCATTGAAACAATGAGCATACTTATTTAGAGCACACAGGACCTTCATTCAAAGGTAGAGTGGAGCTTTATTTTTTGTGCCTGTGCGATATAGACGCGGTAATTTCATTTTAATAGTGTTCTAGTACTATTATATCCTGTGTCAACAAACCGAACCAGTGTCAACAACTTTAATATACCTATGTAGTGAAAATACTTTAAGCCTACTTGTAAGAGTTATATTTTGGTTGAAAATTTGACGATCAAGATCAACGTTGGGCCTCCAAAATTGCATTACTTGCTCTAGAGCCCTAATGGGTTGGTTAAAAATGGCACTCACGAGGCTATGAAATTTCGAATACCAATCATTTGGTGGGAACCTCAAAATCAAATCTATGATTGCCAACGCGGGATTTTCTGGTTAAAGCAAACATAGAATTAGAATATCCTAATATCCCCTCAGAGGTTAGACCTGTGCTCAATGGTGCTTTAAGCATAAACCTGTCCCTAAACCTCCAGAAAAAATACAAAATAGACTCGGTGTTGGGGAAACATCCCAACATGTGTATTAACTTATCGTTTTCACTGTATAGTTTGGTGATAATACCCTGTATAATAATAATAATAATAATAATAATAAACGACTTTTATTCAGATTTTTAACACATATTAAAATACTTAATATTATTAGATATTCGTGTACTCTACAAGGAGAAGTCTAGCTAAATGCTATTCTTACTTAACCTGTATAAAATCACATAAATAAAAAACCTAATGTATAGCCCTATTTCCTTCCGTTCTTCCTTTTATCAAATCATTAAAGGAAAAAGATCCAAGCAGGTAACACTCTACTCTAAAAAGAAAGGAAATCTCCAGTCAACTCAAGCCTGCCGATTTTCCATATTTCCAATTGTCTGAATTATCATTTTCAGAATAACAACACAAAAACAAAGGAAAAACCATGACAGCCATGATCGTGTCAAAAAAGATGGGTCCCCATCCTCTGCCGATCCGGTCAACAAAGTCACGTTCTACCTCCCGTCTCTCTGTCTCTCCATTAAAAATTGATGCATTTTGAACTTGAATTTGTTTATATTAATAATTTTAAAATTTTCGGGTATTAAATTATATTTGCTAATAGCATTGTATAATATGACTGATCTTTTAAACATAACAGTTCTATGCTGTGGTATAGTAAAAATAGTCCGAGATCTAACATTTCTATTGTGCACTGCGGACCGGGGTACAAACTTGGGTCTAAGAGTTTGGGAAGTTTGTGGAGTATTAAGGAGGTTATGAACAAAGTTGTAAAGATGTTGTCCGACGATTTTCCATATTTAGCCAATTACATTCAGAAATAAGATGTGAAACGTGATCGTACTTCCTCAGTCCATATAAAACTCTGCAACATACATTTTGGACTTTTTGTATTTTGTATTTATCAATAGCAGTTAAGCAAGGCCCATAAAGGAAGTCACAATAGTTAAAATGGGGGAGGACAAGGCTAACTAACACATAACATTTTTGTTAATGGATAGTTTAAGATATGTCTATTGTTATATATTAATTTTAAGGCGTAAAAACTTTTCCTTGTTATACTTTGTACTTGCTCGTGAAACCTTAGATCCTCGTCCAAATTAATCCAAGATTTTTTGCAGCCGCTACAAAGGACAGATCTGAGCCCCCAATATGCAGATTAATTGAGTTTTTTACGGTCTCTCTCTTGGTTTTATTTCCGAAACACATGAATTGAGATTTAGTGGAGTTCAATTTAAGGTTGTGTTCGTAGGCCAGCTGATTAATAATATGAAGATCGGCGTTGATATTTTGTTCAGCTTCATGCCTGTCTTGGCTGTTAAAAGACAAATATATTTGGGTATCGTCGGCATAAGCCTGCGTAGTGCGTACTGCAAAATGAGGGTGATGTTATGATATCAATAGTGTATATTATGAATAGCAATGGGGACAAAATAGCGCCTTGAGGAACTTCCGATCGAATGGCCATGCTCTCAGATACAGAGCCATTAACACTAACCTTTTGACACCTGTCCTTTAAAAATGATTCAATTAAGTGCAATGCGTCTGTATTGAAACCATAATATTTCAGTTTAGCCGGTGGTCCAGAGTATCGAAGGCTTTGGAGAAGTCAAGCAATACCACAATACTAACCAGACCCCCATCAGAGGCCTTCAAAACATGGTCGAGAACCGATGCCAAAGCGGACGTCGTGCTAAAACCCTTTCTAAACCCACACTGAAAGTCAGGAATGATTTTATTATTTATGAAATATGTAAAAATTTGATTATAAAGAACTCTTTCCAAAACCTTAGATAATGTTGGTAGAATGCTTATTAATCTTAAATCGGAAAAGTTCTGCGGGGTGCTGTTCTTAGCTAGCGGGATTCCGATTGCCGTTTTTCAAAGAACAGAGATATCACAGGTTTCTATTATGGAATTAATAATATGCATATTAACCGTCTCAATAAAAGGACAGCACATTTTTAACATTTTTAAATTTATTTTATCAGTGCGGACTGCATTTGATTTAAGGGTGTGTAAAACTATATGTATTTGGTGAGAAGTTGTAAAAGAGAAATTAAATTTTATTGCATTATTAAAAGCAATTTCATTATAGTATTCTATTTTATTTGTACACTGATCAGAAATAGTTTGCAAAGAGGAAGTGAAATATTTATTTATGTTTTCAGGGTTTGAAAGATTCGGAGGCAAATTATTTATATTTTTCGAGGTAACACTGAGACTTTGTAAAGTCTTCCAAAGTTTTGAAGTATTATTAAGTTGAGAAACCGTGATAATATGTTTTATTTTCTTTGTTCTAATAGGTGATAGTATGCAATTTCCTCAAATTGTAGTCCACTTCTAATTTAGATTTCTTAAATTTTTGCCAAGCTTCATCCCTCAAACTCTGCAATTGTCGAATGTCATTCGTCAGCCATGGAGCTCTTGGTTTTGTTGCTCTTACTTCTCGAAGAGACGCATGCTTATTAAAAAGGGAGATAATAAAGTCATTAAATAGCACTATTTTTCTTTCTATGTTTTTTTCCAGATAAAGATGATTCCATGGTAAGTTTGTTAAATCATTCTGAAGGTAATTTAAGTTAAGATTGTCGAAGTTTCTATGGTGAAAAATACGAGGTGATGGCTTCTTAGATTTAAGGGAAATATCCACAAATACAAGGTTATGGTCACTAACCCCATTTGACGGCAAAGTGACACAAGTGTACTAGAGTGATTCGTAATCCTTGTAAATTCCCATTGATTTGTATAGGAGTGGATAAGCAATAGCCGCCTGTCGCACTACTCAAAAGTGGCAACCTATGGGCGAAAAAACAGGTTTCTGAGCATCACAAAATCGACGCAAAATGGAAAAACGTAAACAAAGGTGATACCGTTTTGTCATGCGCACTAAAACACTTGCCGTCTCAGCAGGCGTCGGTCAGGATCGAACTTGGCTTTTGTCTTTGACGTGTTTTCGTTTTGACGGCGCGGCGTTTTGAGTCAATAATTCGAGTTCGATTCGAGGCAAAATACCCGGCATCTCCTATTTCAAGTAAGTAATTATTATAAGTATTACTTATTTATACCTTATTGTTTGTTTGACTATGCTAACTGGGGCCCATTTCCCAATCGGCAGGACTCCTCTACCGAATATTTGGTGAAATAATCACTTTCGAAGTCCGGGCCTGCCTATTTACCTTCACGGTGCAATAGCTAGCTCCTACTAATTTTCTAATGCGCAAGTCCAAATTGAAGTTTCTTTGTTTACATTTCGCGGTCGTAAATTTGCCATGTTTGGTCTATTTATTGCTTATCCACTCCTATACAAATCAATGTAAATTCCTCAATAATTTGTTCGAGAGTATATGAGTTAAAAATATCCTATAAAGGGTTGCTTAATTCAAAAAAGTCCACATTAAGGTCCCCCGTACATACAATAATATCAGATCTCAGAAAAATGTCATTTATCACCCTGTCAAAATCGTCACTCAAATTATTCAGGTTTGTTCTAGGAGGTCGATAAAATCCGCCAACAATCATTTCTTCTATTATGTAATTGGATATACAAAAGAATGTGTTCAAGTTCGACTGTAATAGGAAAGGAAAATTTTATCTCTTCAACGTTCCATACGGTTTTAAAATATGCCCCGACACCACCTCCCCGGCCAGCTCGATCTTTATGAATAAAATGATATCCAGGTATGTTAAATATAATGGCATCATTATTGTCGTTCAACCAAGTTTCGGTTATAATTACTATATCGAAATATGATTGAGTCATAATTAAAACCCAAATAAATTTATTTCACGCCAGGTAAACAGGAATTTGTTCATTTAAAGCATCGTATATCAGTTACTCCTTATTCCGAACCTGGATTGTCGGTAGAATAGATTCCATTATATGCAACAATCTCTGGAAAGCAAGTTGTCACTCCGCCAAGGAAAACGTTATTAATCGTTCTCCATTTAATATATCTTTTTCTTCAAACGTCAGTAAACCCATCATTACTCGACTGTGTAGGCGGCAGTGAAGTTTCGTTTTTCCTCCGCCGGAGCTTTACTTTTCACTTTTCCGCCGGCGGAGGTAAAAGTGTTGTCATATCAACATAGATACAATACAAACAAACATCAAAATAAGCGTCAACAACTCAAGAGTTATTAAACTAAAATGTGTATTTATCACTCAATTTGTGACTGCATTTCTAAAAATCACTAATTTAGGAACAAATTGGTTATTATTTAATCGAACTTACTCAATAACTGCTTATCAATACGGAAGCAAAACGCAATCGAAGACGCAATTTTAAAAAAATAATTATTGTTGACAGTGTCCACTGACAGCTTTATGTGACATTACTATAGCATCAAACTGAGCCTATTCACCGACACCGCACCGGTCTAAGCCGCCTTGCGAACCCACTTATCTTTAATAATAATTATTATTACTATTAAAAAGAGACGTTTTAGCATTAATTTGTCGACATTTGAAGAAAAAACAGCATATTTTATTTGGAGGAAAAGTTACTTTTCCTCCATATAAAATAATATACTATTGTCTCCGTCAATGTTGTGGAATCCGCTCTGTTCTCCCTCCGCGTCGGCAGGAAATGTTCATTTTTGTGCCTTAACCAATACTCAATAGTGAAGCATCTGTCCAGTCATCGCTCTGCTTGAGTTTGGCGCCAAGAACCTCTACCCAGTCGTAGCTCTGTTTGACGCCAAGCTATTTAGTCATTGTCTCATATGTTTGCACATATTTATAAAATATCTGGTGTACTCCGTGTTCCCTTTTTCAACACTGAATTAAGTACTCTTTGGACGTTCTAACGCATTTCGTCGAGACATTTAACTCGTAGCGTCTCTCCTGTTGAAGATAGGAGAAGGTAAAATGGCGGTTGAAAAATTGTAGTTAGACAGATCTATTACTATACTCAAGATTCGATCAAGTTTCGAAGTCTTATATCTCTGGTGAGGTTTACTTGAGAGAATTGTAGAAGAAGAAAAGTAACATGATATTTAGATATTCAGTGTGTGAACGAAAATTACAGTACGTAATACCTAAAATAGATGTTTCAATTCACACTCTATGAATAAGAACTCTACTAACCTATTTTGATACAGTCAACTATTTAAAGTGGTTAATTATAAAGTTAGTTACCACCCCCTCCATTGTGGTGATCAATGATTTAAGAATTAATTGTTTATACCTACCACTCGGAATAGGATGAGCTAGACGATTTTACACCAAAGATCAGCACAGGTTTTCAGGAGGAAGATGGTTACGAATGTAGTAGCAGCAAACAGCCCCATTTCATAACTCAACGGTCTTATTCGTGAGTTGGACCTTCTCAAGACAAAGAAACAGCTCCTTGGATCTCTTCTGCAAAAGTGGAATCGTCCACAAGGAGGGGTGAACATTTTTACGTATCAGAAAAGAGAGTCTAGGCCAGAAATCAACATTATGTAGGTAAAGAATGGCCGAAACGTTAACACTGCATTGTGCCCGGTCTGAAAAACGTCCTTAATAAATCTTCAATCAATGAATGAAGGTTTACTGCTGAATTAGTTCAGCAGCAGAAAATCTATTTACCTCCTCTGCACATAAAACTAGAGCATATATATTTTTTATAGCCCTTCATAGACAAGGAAGTGCTTTGATTTCTTGAAAGTCTCACGTATAAGTGAGGCAACTGACCCAAACGAAAAAAGACAACAAAATTATTTCTTTCATTTTATACTCTTTTTTAAATCTAAATTAAAGTATATTTTGTACAAACATTTAACTTAGTTCCTTTTAATTTTGTAAAATTCACGCACACTTTTGATTTAGTTTTCTCGCATTTTACATTCTTCTTCTCTTCTCTAAAAACTTATGGGTGATAGGTGAAAACCGAGGCCATATTTGAAATCAACACATTGAAATAGATACAAAAGAGCCAACAAAATATCAGGGAGCGACATAAAGTTTCAAAATGT